>JASCZW010004501.1:0-137106 GCA_034211315.2 Aedes japonicus
AACGGGGATGTGAACGTGAGTTCTTTTAAAATGTTTTTTTTTCTTTGTATTCGATGTAGTCCCCTGTTAGCTCAATACGCTTATTCCAGCGATTTTGAAACTTCTTGATCCCGTCCGAAAAGTACTCTTCCGGAAGGTCTGCAAAATATACCTCCGCGGTGCTTGATACTTCTCGCATGAGGTGATTATTTTTTATCGATGAGCCATATTTTATGGTTTGGGAAAACAGATAAGAGTCCGAGTAAGCTTCAAACTGGGGATGCGGAGGCAATTGGATGTCAAGTCCTTGGTCCTGTGGAGGTGATGCTCTTGTAGCGCCAGCCATTGTCTTGCATAAACAAAATTCGTTTTCTCTTCCCGTGAGGCAGTTTTGCAGCGATTTCGGCCTCATATACCGCTCCAGCCAATGCATGCACAGCAATACTTGCTGATGATGGTTTTATTCTTCTCGAGGTAGTCCACGAAGAGCATGCCGCGACAATCTCAGAAAACCAATCGCCAGCACATTCCGGCCCATTGAGCTCCCTATGCTGTTTTGAGCACCGCTGTCAACTTCAGCGTACTTCCCGGTACCTATTCCGTTCGCTTGATCGTGGTAGTGGATCCAGTGTTTCATCAAACATGCCACCAACCGACGCCAAAAGTCGTTCTGATTCCGCATCAGCAAGTTCCAAACATTGTTTCGAAGTGCTCTCGCTTTCGTGTTTGTGGTCAGGAGTGAAGCATGTGTGGCACCCAGTGACAGGTGGATAACTTTCTCAACATGGCGTGCGCGCTCAGTGCTACTCAAGTACACTTGACGGCTGGTATTGCATTCTCCCAGCGCGGAAGTAAACGATCTTTTGATGAAATTTTTTCAGAAGCAGACAATTTCTCATCTCCATGCGAAGCGCTAGGAGCGGACAGTAATTTTATTGCTAGAACGAATAAACATGAAGAGAAAGTGCATTGATTAGTTCCGTATAGGGCAACGGCTGGCTCTGAAATTGAAAGATACAAGATTGAAAACGAGCGGAGGGCATTTGAACGGTAGCATCCGACTCGTGCACATAACCCTTTGTCATACCACCACCATACAGGACAGGCGAATCTATATTAACTATATGTCATCCATTATTAGCCTTCCATGCTATAGTTCCCTAGTGCACGCTTCCCATGTCTCAGTTCCTCCATTGATTGTGATCTCTCCATGAAACAGGTTATTCAAGGAGTTCCAGATCAACTTCTGCCTATAATTCCCCATTATTTTATTGAAAAATACCTGACGTGTCAATTGCAATAGTAGATTTTTCACAGATGGTCAAGTGCATTGATGGATCCATCAATGGTTTTGGTGTTTACTATGAACACTCATCTTGCCTTCAGGAAGCTTCAGGAACCTTGTACCGTATACATGTTGCTGAGCTGGCAGCAATCAATTTCGCATTGGGGATAATTTTCGGCATGCCCATAGACCATTATTTCATCTTTCTCAGATAGTCTCAGTTCTATTGAGGCCCTGTGGTCGATGAAAACAGTGAGGCACTCATCTTACTTCCTTGCACAAATGAGGGAGCAGATATGTGTGCTGGTCTTAAGATCACTTAAGATTACCTTTGTATGAGTCCCCACATCTGCTCATTCCAGGCAAGTGAGATGGCGGACTCTCTAGCAAAGGTGGGTGCACAAGAAGGCGAGATTTTTGAAAGAAGAATTTCACATGATGAATTTTTTCCCATTAGTACGTCAGAGTTCTCTTCAAAGTTGACAAAACGATTAGACAAGTAATTCTCTGGGCGGTGGTTACATTCCATTATTCCAAATGTTTCGTCGAGATCGTGGTTCAAAGGTCTGGATGTAGGTTGCGGTTTCATTCGTGTGATGTCAAGACTCTATGTCCAACCATGCTAGACTTATGTCCAGATGTGCTAGACGCACATCTCTACCGAATTAACCTCGTCGATAGCAATTTATGTAGGTGCGGAACCGGTTATGATGACATCGCTCACGCAGTTTGGCATTGCCCGGATAATGATGCCTTCCAGAGCACGACTATTGATACCCTAGTGGCCCGAGAGGTAGACAACCCTTCCGGCGAGGTAAGAGATGTTTTGGGAATGCGTGATTCTTCCCTACATGCAAGCGATTTACGAATTGCTGTGGTCCTGTCTGATCTAAGAGTGTAACGTCATCACCTCCTTCCTTCCACTCTGGTAAATTCCCCGCCATTGTGTCCCAGTTATGCTACCCTTTGTTTCCGTGCTACTTGTACCTGCCCAGCAAGCTGTGGTCACCCATCTGCGGCTTAGCTCCTGAAAGGGACTACAGCGACCGATCGATTTGCAGATGTCGTAACCATGAGCAGCAACTAATACTTGGTGCCAAGCTACCTACCTAAATTCCTTCCAAACGATAATGTGAACCATTAACTCCGAGCTAGCCACGAGTAATTGGCGCCCCACTTTTACTTCAAAATCGAAAAATTAAAACAATGTTAATTACAATATTGAACGTCGGCTCCGCAAAGTGTTATACATGCCTGAACTCTACCAAATTAACGAACTGATTAAAAAAAAGAGGTGCTAAGGTTGGGTTCATCTCGATCAGACAGCAGATCAGCGACGATAAATGCCTCTCTGTGGTTTAACGACGGTCTCTGAGTATGTGTACTTGAAAGATTTAAGGTGAAACTGCTGAGGGGCCCCGTTTCCATATGATGTATAGGTTAGGTTTATTATCAGTTCACGATTACGATGGAAAATCACAAACAAAGCAAATCAAACAACGCTGAAATTGCTAACTCGCTCTAGTGGAGCAAACGATTCTCGATTCAAGTCCCAATAGTATTTGAGGTTTGTGCTCAGAAAGCTTCGATGTGATAGGGATTTGATCCCGTATATCTTTAAGGGGTCCTTACAAGGCAGTTAACCAAGAAAATGAAACGGCATTGTATTGATTTATAACATCTCGAAAATAGAGGCTCTATACAGGAAAAGCATATTGAACATCGCCCATCAGAAAGGAACAGTACAGTAACTTAAGGCAAAGACGTCTTGAAACTCTTTGCTTTACGAAGCATAATACCTTTAATTCGAAAAGCTCTTTGGTTACCCAGAAAACAGACGTAATTCTTGAATACATGCACTAAACATTACCTCTATTGCATTCGATCACCTTTGCAATGCAAACAAACTGCATGCGTTAAGATTCAAACGATGTTATATGCAAGTTAGGTATAATTAACGTCGATAGCAGCGCTGTTAGGCAATGAAGTGGACCAATAAACATTTGAACTCTTGACAAAATCGTCAAAAGGTTGAAAGTATCAATTGTAAACAATGACTTCAAACGTAACTTTCCTAAAATGCCATGTAGCTAACATCTATATCCACTACCGACGGGAAGCTAATAACTCCCTATCCCGGATAAAAATAACCATACAATTACAATAAAATAATATAAAGTAACATTTAAATCTATTGCCGACCATGAATCTTATTATTCATGTATCAGGTAAATGAAAAATGAATATTGTCATCACAATAGATCTACTATTCACCCTATATGCTAGAATTTTCAACAAATGTGAAAACAATAAAATCAATAAGTAATTGACTCAAATTGTTCGGAGAAAAACGATTTTTTCTATAGTTAAGATACATAACAACCCCCTGATTCTATTGTCGATGTCGCAACTTACATTAGATTCTATTGTGGAAACAATAACTTTTATTGTCATCTTATCGTCATAAACAATATAGTCAATTTTACATACGATTGATTCTATCGTATGGTTACGATACATTTAATTGTAAATCTATGAGAATTTTTTTCACGGGATATCTATTGCTGGTGCTATTTTGTTTGTGAGAGCAAGCGATCCCAGAAAAATACGCTCGATTTTTACAAATGTTACTTTCATCCTTTTGACTATTTTGACTAGAACTGATTGTTAAATGCTTCTTCGATTATTGTAGCAAACGAGTTACTCCTGTTTATCTGTTGTTATGATACTGGACAACTTGGGTAAATCTCTGCAGCGGAGAACCTGAAAACGAAGGCAATAAGAAACTTCTCTCAGGAAACAGTAGTACATTTTATTGGATTTAAGAGCATGCTTTTTGTATGTTTTTACGTGTCTGGACGAGGGCGTCTTTCTGGTCGCCTGGAAAATTCAGAGTGTTGCTACCAAAGACAGGGAAGCCACCTGAGGATCCATGGGCATATAGACCTATATGTCTGTTGGATGCAGCGGGTAAGGTGCTCGAGAGGGTAATCCTCAACAGACTGACAAAATACACGGAGGGTATAGGTGGTCTGTCCAACAATCAGTTTGGCTTCCGCAAAGGGAAGTCGACGGTGGATGCCATTCTATCCGCCACCAAGAAGGCCGGAGTGGCAATCCAACGCAAGAGGCGAGGAGCTACTGTGCAGTGGTCACCCTGGGAACGTGGGAATGCGTTCAATAGCGCCAGTTGGGTGACTAACGCCGACTCACTCCGCAACGCCTTCAGGTTTATGGGCACCTGTACAAGATTCTTGGAAGCTACTTCCAGAACCGTGTACTGGTATAAAACACAGAGGTAGACCAGAAACGTTTCTAGATCACCGCAGGCCTCCCACAAGGTTTGATTCTCGGTCCGGTGTTATAGAACACGATGTACGATGAGGTACTATGGCTTGAGCTCCCGAACGGGGTGAAGATATTTGGGTTCGCGGACGACATCCACCTGGAGATATGTGGTGAATCCTATGAATAGGTCGCGCTAACGGCCTCGCACTCCATTGGCATTGTGGAGAGATGGATGAGTTCCAGGAAAATGGAGCTAGCTTACCATACAACTGAGGTCAGGGGGGTGAATGACTCAAAATCGGAGCAACATGGGACGATTAATGCAGGTAACTGCATAATCAAATCGAAGAGGTTTTTGAGGTATATTGGAATCATGATCAACGATAAGCTATCCTTTATCAGGCACGTCGGTTACGCCTGCAAGAAAGTCTCTATGGCTATATCGGCATTATCCCGCATGATGTCGAATAGCTCGGCGGTGGAAGGGAGCTAGCGTAAACTCTTAACAGTGTCGCCCTGGCCATACTTAGGTACGGCGGGCCGGCATGGATCATCGCCTTGAGTTCCAAGAGCTACATGAGTAATCTAGAGAGTACGCACAGGCTTATATATTTAAGAGTGGTTAGTGCATACCAAACGGTATCACGCGACGTGGTCTGCGTCTTGAGTGGGATGATGCCAATAGGCATTGTCATATAAGAGGACGTAGAGTGCTTCGAACAACATGGAACAAGAGATATTCGGAAGACCACTAGAGCCGCATCCATGATCAAGTGGCAAAGGGAATGGAACAATCTCCACCAAGGCTCGGTGGACCCACTCGACTAGTCCCGGACTTGACCGGGTGGGTTGGTAGGCAACACGGTGAAGTGAACTTCCACTTAACGCAGATATTGTCAGGCCACGGCTGTTTTAGACAATATCTGCTCACACATGAGTATGCACAGTCCTCGGCATGCCGCGAGTGCACGGGAGTTGAGGAAACCGCGGAACATGTGTTCTTTGCATGTCCTCGCTTCGACGGCGCGAGATCCGGCATAAAAGCCGTAAGCGGTCACGACACGACTCCGGATAATTTGGTCCAGAGGATATGCCAGGACCGGGACATCTGGGACGCGGTATGCAAGTAGACGCTAGTAGACGCTAGTAGACGAGTTTGTGATCATAGAAATCGACATGTTTTGGTTGATTGTTTTTGAGAGCGGTATGGTAAAACGAAGAAGTGGGGTTGAGGAAATTGACGTTTGCGGGAAATCGTGAATTGGCCTCATTTCATTTCGCAGCAAATACAGGATCGTATATAATAGTGGATAAGAGTGAAAAGTGGAGGCGATATAGGGTAGGAAACGGCTTAAGCACCCCAAAATCTATTCTCCATGTAGTGAAGCACCATACTGCAAAAATGAGCGTTGTAGGTTATCGTTTACCCCGTGCTTGGAATAGGCTCTTGGGGTGCTTAAGCCGTTTCCTACACTACGTACATTTTACATGAAGTCAAATGGACGCATGTGCGTATATCGCCTTCACTTTGTACATATATCCGCTATCATATACGAATTTGTGTTTGCTGGGTTTGCGTTCGTACACATGCCCGGAATCGCACTCATTCAATATTATTAGTTTATGTACAGATTGCGGAGCTGAAGAAAACATTTTCATGATCGGATAGCAATCCACATGCTCTTAATAAGTCCATGCAATTGGAAACTTTATTCCATGGTTATTAAATTTTCTGAGGCCAATGCTCATTTCTGAAGGTATGTGCCGATAGATCAGAAGTAAGCAGATGGATTAACGTCTAAATATTGGAAGTTCTAATCAGTGCCTTGGATTTTCATAAAATTTTCATGAGAAGTGAAAATGATTTTCTCCCAGTGTAATGGTGATGTTTACATTTCCGGTTTTCATGGTTACCATTGTCACTTCTATGCCCACTGAATTTTTTTTGCTGCAATGAATGAAGTGAGCTCTAAGTGCGGGTAAAAAATCTGCTGTCACTGTTGTTTTGATTATCAATAGGTCAGCATGAATTTCATTAGACGAAATTGAGTAATATTAAGTGATTTTGAATCCTTATACGAACATGAAACAACTGGGGCCGTCATCATTGTTCCATGAGAATAGATTCTAGCAAGAATACCATGGACTGGACTGCCCTTGCATAATATTTGATCCCGATAGCTAATTGATATTCATTGTGGTTTATAGAATCTCATTTCTGACATATCGAAATCCATATTGAAAATAAACCTGTTCACATAAATAAATATCAAAGCATTTTGAAAATCAACGTTCATTCTTCTGGTTACGTTTGTTGTCACGAGTTTGATTTTTGTATGGAACTGGTAGTCAATGTTATGTTACCTGTAAATCCACGTTTTTGAACCTAACGAGCATGATTTTGATCAACACTGGTTCTAATTATAGATTACATACAGCGTCACCAAATGTCCCAGGCACTGCTTGAAACTGCTTGCAACGGCTTGAAACCCATCCCGTATCCTAGATGGGGTGCAAATAAAAAACGAAGAGTCTACTGATCAGCCTGTGGAGCCTATGCTGCCAAACATGCCGAAATTATTGCGCTTGAACAGTCACCATATAAGTTTGTTGGTGCAGTTCAATCGGGACTTGGATGATCAAAAAGAAAATTTATACATATTTTTTGGTTGCCAAAATACCCGCGCATTGGACCCCAGTTTGATTCCAAGTTGCATGAATCACCCCTCAAAACAGTACCCCCCAACGAATAGCCCTTCAAATATTTGGTTAATATTTGATTTGGATGAACTTCCTCTTATCTTTGTCTAAAACGAATGGCTCATCTTGAATGGAGTTCCCTATAACATTGAAAATTCTTGCTAATCAGAGAAACTCAAAAAAATTCAAATCATTTTACAATCATTTGCTTTTTTTTCATAATTTTGTAGCCTCTGGAAGTTTTTGGAAATTATCAAAATTGTGCTAAACTTCCACAAAATCCCACAAACTGCTTCTCTCTACTCTGGGAATTATTGAGATTTCTTAAGAAACTTAGATGACTTCCATAGAGCGGTTCCATGCCAAATCAGTTAATGACAAGACTTTAGAATAACAGTTTAAGTGTTTTGGCATGAGGAACGTTCGTTTTGATATGAGAGTAATTTTTGAGAAGCGCTCATGTGTTTTTGATACAACAGTCTTAGAAAAGCAGTAACTCGGAAATCGTTAGTTTAACAAAACAAACAAACAAACAAACAAACAAACATACACTGAAAAACATGGCAAAGAATATTTTGACATGAAAAAATCATAATTGCAACCTTAAATTCCAATTTCCATAATACGCTATTTTTAATTACTTTTAAACTCAGTGGTAAAACTTGGACAAAACAAATTGTTTTAAAGGTAAGCAACTTTGGAAAGATTTTCATAGAATTAATTTATGTTTATCAAAAGTACTTCTCAATACCAAAACATGATTTGACATTAAAATTCTAATCGAAATGTGCATGATAATAATTTCCCTTAGAGAAACCGTTTTCGAGATATTTTGAATTTTATTTCTTATATTTTTTTAATTTGACCTTCACACGATTGGACTAATAGTTTCCAAGTTGTAGGAGATAACTTCATCATTATTGTTATTAATCCCATGGTGGTTTGGTCGATTCGATAAGTAAACCCAGCTCTTGGTAAACCGAAAAAGTTGTTTTGATGTGATTTATAGTTATATGTACACAATAATGCGGAAAATTAACTTCCCCACGAAACAAATAATTGACCAGAATCTAGTATATATGAGGTAAAGTAGAACTATTTTGCTACTTTCATATAATTTATTACATGTTTACCTTCCTTATGTTTTTTTTTTCACTTTGACATTCGCTTTTTCCATTGTTTTCAATTTAAATAGTATTTTTGAACTAATTTACTATGTTATATATTTAATTTACTATGTTATAATATTTAATTCATTACTTGTTCACTTTTTCATATTCATCATAAAAGCTGCTTCTGATTCTGATTCCAAACACCTCGTACGAGTTCGCTTTTCTAAAACCGAGTTTGCTTCTCTGTTGAGTCCAAACAATATATCCTTATTTCAAAATACGTATTCTGTTATACTGATGATGTTTTCGAAATTTCACCCAAATCCAAGCAGCTCGTGTTAAATTTCGACATTTTATGACCAGTTTCGCCTGGAACTGCTCCATATTATTGCTAGCAGTGGTGGTAAATGTACTGTATTTTGATATTTCCATTTTGACGTTTGACATTTTTCATTACGACCAAATTGAACACACACAAAAGAGAACCGTCCTGAGAGAAAATCTCATATGACATTTAGGTAACGTTTTCTCCAGGCGACGACACATTTTTGCTGCCTCCAGCCGATAATTCAAAAAAATTTACGACATACACTCAAAAAAATCAACACGTTAAATTTCACGTTAAATTTCACATAACCTTCACCTGAACACGTAACCAAATTTTCTTTAGTAAAATCAAGTGAACATAACGTGTCAGTGAATTGTAGGAAATCACTTAAAATTGATTTACGAGGAAATCACGTAGCTTTTACGTGAATTTCACGTGTTTATTACTGGTTTTGGCAGTGGATGAAAATTACCTGTATATCACGTGGAAACAATGTATCGATTTTTTTTAGTGTAGATTTATGTCGCTTAGAACTTCGCTGATTGCTGGCTTATTACTGCATACATATGATGTTTATTATATCAAATAAAATTATACGAATCATACAACTTATATTCAAAAATTACCAAATAAGTGCGTTTTTAGTCAAGCTATCAAAAACAGTCACATACCATTTCTAAACTGTTTGAAACTGACGGCAGAAATCGGAAGAAATATTTCTCTTTCTGTTTTCTATTCCCTACGTTCGCTCGAACTGTACACATAACTGGGCCTCAAATTTTGCAGCAGGGTACAGTTTTGCAAAAAAAAATGTACTTTTACTACTTCTTATTACAACTCGTTTATAAAATTGTTTGAGGCAGTTCATTGATTTTCTGAAATGACTGAGAAGCAGGAAAATTTTGGAGAGCTCGACGTAGTTTCAAAGGCATTCTAGTGAGGTAACGAAATGATGCTTAAGAAAAACATGACTTATCCGAAATGTTGAAATTTACTTGTTGATCCCATGGGAAAAGATCTCAGAATTTTGTCATAGGCAAACTTCGTCAATCACAGAGAGAAAACTGATGAACATCGAATCCTCATTTGGTACCTCGAATTGAGAACCCCTGATCAATGCATCGAGCGAAACAATGTGCTCTTTTGTGTGGCAAATAATAGCATTCAAAACGAGTGAATACTAAAAACTCGACCGACCACTTCGAAGCCCATAATTAAAATTAAAACCGACAATGGGCAATGTGACATATTTTCATTTTTTATGACGTACATTGTTTTATTTTATGTTCCATCAATTGTGGTAGCGGAGGTATATTTTCCCTGACCCATGATTTTTTATTCAATTCCAGGAGCAGTCACTTGTCACGGATGTAAAACTTTTTAAAGCAAGCTTAATTTTGACGAACATGTCACGCTTCAATTACCGGTGATGAAGAATTTCGGCGAGTTTCAGCTTCCGGCTCTCGTCTGCCAACTGGTTTGTGCTTTTTAAATTTTACCTACATAGTTGAATGCAACAGTCTGACCTCCGCTGACCGGGTGGTTTTCGCTTACAACCCCTCCTTCTCCATGGCAAGTTCGAACGAATTCAACCCTAGAGAGGGGCACGAGTGAGTGAGGCAACACCTTTTCCCACTTCCAGCCGGATGGACAGTAAAGTTGGACGATAAATGGTAAGCAGTTTCTCTGTTGCTGCGAAAACCACGCCGCATGCACCGGGACCACCACGTATTAAAATAAACCCGAAAACCACTCTAATTCTGCATCCATTTTAATTAAAAACTAGATTTAAGCTACGCGCTGTTGGGTTCCGAACGCAAACACAGTGGTGCAAAAACAAGTGCCCTGCTGCCCGGAGGCTGCATCACAAACTGCAGTCCGGCAGACACTTCACGTTACAACATTAGGGAAAGCGGTGGTAAATTGCCTGGTTGCCAACGGTTTAAGTGCAATTGGTGAATATTTATTAGCGTGCTGAACTTTGACGTACTTTGTTGCGCTTCTTACGAAGGAGAATCCTGTGAGTTAAATTCCTAATTTTTGGATCATTCTTACGTTTGACAAACCGAGAGAAGTTGATTTCAAAAAGCTCCTGAATGGCGTAGAAACAAACTAACGGACTACTAACAAAACTGGTTTTAGTATAACGAATTGTTTTCGAAACAAGTTTTTCTGCGATATAATACAATTTGAATCCGAATAACAGATGTATGTTTGTATTTCTCATAGTTACAAAATTAAGTAATGACATAAATTTAGGTTGAGTCACAAAATTTCTGTGGTAGATTATAAGAATTATAACAGGAAATTTCCTATCGGCGCAGTGTGATAATGCTACACCTATCGTGCTCGATTTACACAAACAGCCGTAAACTGCCATTCTTCTGAGTTGCAGCTGTAAAGGGTGTATTCGATAAAAATGGCACACAGAAAATCTTCTGTAACTTTTGAATCGTATGAGTAAAAAACCTAGAAATTTGAGTAGATCTTATCCATAGTGTATTATTAACATCTGCCAAGTTTCATAGTTATACATTCAGTAGTTCCAGTCATGTCGTCGAAACAAGAAATTGTCCGTGAGAAAATGTTGTGCACTCACAATCAAAATCCAGGGGCGTCCCACCGGTGGATTGCTAAAAGGCTTGGAATTGCAAATACAACTGTGTCTCGTGTAATAAGAACCTTCAAGGAGCATCTGAGTGTCCAAAGGAAGGAAGGAAGGAGTGGTCGTAAAGTGGTCCAATGGACAGTAAAATGGCCAGGAAAGTCGTACAACAATTCAAGAACCGTCCAAACATGTCAATTCGAGATGTCGCCAAAAAGTCTAAGGTGTCAGTCGGTTTTGTGCAGAAAACCATGAAGCGTGCTGGGTTACATGTTTACAAAGTGCAAAAAGCCCCAAACCGGAATGAAAAACAAAACATCACTGCGAAAACCCGCGCCCGGATACTTTACACGAAGCTGCTCACCAAATCCGGTTGCATCGTCATGGATGACGAAACATACGTCAAGGCCGACTTCCGTCAACTTCCTGGGCAAGAATATTTCGTTGCCAAGTCGAAGTTTGATGTTCCGGAGGATGTTCGAAAGAAGAAACTATCGAAATTTGCAAAGAAGTTTCTAATCTGGCAGGCGATTTGCGGATGTGGTGAAATAAGTGCTCCCTTCATCACTTCCGGAACAATAAACGGTGCGATTTACACGGAAGAGTGCCTTAAGAAGCGTCTCTTGCCATTCATTAAGAAGCACAAAGGATCAACTCTGTTTTGGCCTGATCTAGCATCCTGCCACTACGCTCGAAACGTATTGAGTGGTACCGAGCCAACGGAGTCAATTTTGTGCCAAAGGATATGAACCCACCAAATTCACCGGAACTTCGTCCAATTGAAAAATTCTGGGCAATTGTGAAAACGGAACTTCGCAAACATCCCAAAACTATAAAAACAGAGCTAGAATTGAAGAAAATTTGGGTAAAAACAACAAAAACACTGGGAAAATCGGTTGTACAAAATTTGATGGGTGGAGTGAAAAGGAAGGTGCGGGTATTCGGGATGGGAGACGAAATTGAATAAAACAAATGTTGTAAATCAAAACTCATTAGTAGTTCTTCATTCCCTGAAAATTTCAAGAAAATCCGATAATCAGTTTAATTTTGATGAGTATATATGTGTGTGCCATTTTTATCGAATACACCCTTTATGTGTGAGCGTGTTGAACGTAAACAAAACCACAAGGAGCGACAATTTTGTAAAGTTGTCAAGATGCCGAAAGGAAAGTTTCTCGATTAGTCGGAGCAGAAAATAATATCTGAGTTGAAGGAAGTTGACCTAAGTAACAGTGTCATTGCTAAAGGTATCGGTGGAGCAGAAACGATTGTGCGAAATTACTTAAAAAAGGTGAAAATTACGGAATACGGAAGCAGAACAAGGTCAACTCGAAAATAACCAATCGTGAACGGAACCGCATCATTCAGCTTGGGTAGACTGGAAAGTTGAATTGCTCAGCGATCAAAAAGAAACTTGATGTCCCCATCACAACAAGGCGTGTTTAACAAACTTTGCAAGGGCACATGGTCTATACAAAAAAGCCAAAAAACCAAATCTTTCGTAGCGGCACAATTCAGCCATCGTTTGGATTAACAAAAGAAATACATGTCCTGGAAGTCTGAGCGTAACAACGTTGTGTTTTTGGATGAAAAGAAATTCAACTTTGATGGACCCAATTACTAACAGATCTGCGAAAATATCCAGAGGTCAAATTGAGCAGAAACTTTGGAGGACGGAGTCTTATGGTCGAGCAGATAAAATACGCCGACTGCGACAATTTTCACCAGAATGAACTCTCATAACGGGGCTACCCCATATGGCATGGGGTCGTTTGGCATAAGGTTGTTTGGCATAAAGTCATTTGGCATAATGATCGTTGGATAATCAATGTTGCATTAGCTAAATGGTCATTTGGCATAAAGGCCTTTTGGCATAAAACAAAGAAAAAATAAAAAAATATTACGGTCATTAGGTATAAACACCATTTGGCATAAATGTCGGAAAATGAAAACTGCTTCAGCACTCAGCGAAATAAACTTTCAATTTTCATAAGATTGGATTATGATTTTTTGTCATAAAAAAACAGTATAAGTTTCATTAATTTGCTTTATGAAATATAATGATGTTGAAAAAATAAAAATATGGAGCAACCTAGAATCGAACCTTGAACGTTGAGGTTACGGATCCAGTGGCTTGACAACAAGTCTATATCACCGCTTGTAAATAGGAAAGGCAAACGTAGTACAAGAACACCGTCGTGCAATAACAAAAGCATTGTTTATAACTGCATAACTTGGCATTATTTGGACATTCAAAATACAAAAGTCATAGAGGTCTTTTGTCATAATGGCCATTTGGCATGGATTAGCGAACAGTTTGAGAAAGTTTATTTGGTATGAACATCTGTAAATTAACGTTTGATCACACAAGTTTGGCATTATGACAGTTTGGCATGAATAATTAGATCATGAGAGTGCAAAATTATTTTAGAAGAATTGTAACACGAGTTCATTTGGAATTAAGGTTTGGGACATACAGTAAAAACGAGATATAAACTCGTTTAGTGAACAAAATTAAATGTATTCATGCGTATGCAAAAATATTTATTTTCAATTTTTTCAACTAAATGGCGGCCGATAGAGTGCGTTGTAAAAGTCGTTGTATTTTTGCTTGTGCTGGTTCTTCAGGTCGCAGTATTGGTCTGAAACCTGCTAACCCAAAAAAACTGCATTAATTACATTTACAGTTAGTAGATGAATTGAAAAAAAATATAAAAATAAAAAATTGCACTTCTGGCGTAACTTTTTTTTAAAAAAACTCACATTTTCCCGCCATTTTGTCACATTTTTTCATATTTAATAATAAAATATTACAATAATTTTTAATTCATTAAGAAGATTATACTATAATAAAGAAATCCTATAAGTTTCAGCTTAATTGAATAATTAGTTTTCGAGTTATCACCGGCATAAACTCCGAATATGCTGTTTTGAGAAAAATGCGTAGAAAGTTTTAATTATCGAAAAAAAGTCTCTTTATACCTGCTGCACGCGAAAACGGTGCCTTCAAAAAACGATGAAAAAGAAACACTTGATTTCGAATGAAAAAAAAAAAGATTTTAGGATCGTATTTACTAACTTTTTATGCAATAAAAAAATGTATTTTTGGTCATTCTATCTGTATATCTTCCCTTAATGAAGAAAGGAGATTGCAGTACCTCCCATATTGGCCTATTTGTGACAATTTTGTTTCAGTCGGTTCGATTGAATTATGCATAACATAACTAAGCACTACATACATTTAGTCAATGCAAAAATTCACTGCTCAACAGCAGAGAAGAAAACATTTGATTTTCAAATTTCAATTGTTACCCTGATGCTATATTTTGAAAAACAGCAAATTTAAAAGTAGGGAATATATTACAATGGATAAAAGTCTATGCCAAATGGTTATTATGCCAAATGACCACTAAGACTCTATGTTACTTCAAGAGTTTTATGCCAAATGTTCATTATGCCCAACGGCATTATGCCAACTGACCACTTAGCTCAAGTTATTGTTATGCCAAATGACTTTATGCCAAACGATTTTATGAAAAACGACCTTATGCCAATCGACCTTATGCCATATGGGCTTCCCCCCTCAAAAATACGTTGAAATACTGGATAGTGTTTTGAAGAATTCAACTAGATAACGCCGCGATCTACGTAAGCAAAACAATAGTTTGCCGAGCTAGATATTACACTTTTGGACTGGCTCATTGAAAATTTTTGGGGAATCTTGGCCAGACGGGTGTAAGGCGGAGGAAGACAGTTTGGAACGGTTCGAGAGCTCCAAGCGGCCGTTAGAGAAGAAAGGCGAAAGATTCCAGTGGACATGCTACAGAAGCTGGTTAATTCGATGCCGAAAGGAATTTTTTGAAACAATTCTGAAAAATGGTAAAGAAACTGAGAACTAATTGTAGGTTTAAAGATGATTATCATGCTTCAATAACATAAACCTTACGCTGTGCTTACAGGAATTTCCCATCTCCATAAAAGATTTTATTTCTGCAGTTAAGTACCTTTGGAACAGATAAAAGGCTGTCTTGTAAAAATTACGCAACCCATGCTCACTACCGTAAACAATTATAACATACGGCATTTAAACTTTGAATCGAAAAATAATTAGGAAAATGACCATTCACTTATGGAAATTTCTAGCACTGTATTAAAGGGCGAACACGAAATTATTGCGACACATTCAACAGGGCATAACTTTTTTACCATTGGGTAAAAATCAACCAAGTTTTTGCAAACTTTCTCATTGATGTGTATTGTTTACATGCTGTCAAACTCGAAGTCGTGTTTTTCGATTCAACGAAAATGGAGGTGAACCAACGCGAGTCGAGAGAACAAATTCTTTCCAAACACTTGGAATTTCCTGACCTGTCGCACCGGCAGTTGGGAAAAATGTTGAACATTCACCATTCAACCGTCTCCAGAGTGTTGAAGCGGTTCCATGAGCGGTTGACGTTGAACCACGGCAAAGGAGCTGGAAGAAAACCGGGACCGGAGAACAAAAAGACGGAGGGAAAGGTGAAGCGGATGATTAAAGCAAATCCCAACGTCGTAGAGCCGTCCAGAATGCAAAGAAGAGAGCTGGACTACATACATACAAGGTACAGAACTTCCCAAATCGCGATGAGCGGCAACAATCGACGGCTAAAACTCGGACACGGAGGGTTCTACGAGAAGATGCTGACAAAATATGGCTGCTGTGTGATGGACGACGAAACGTATATAAAAGCCGATTTTAAGCAAATTCCGGGGTTGGAGTTTTTCACCGGCAAGAGAAAGTTCTATGTGGACGACAAATTTAAGAAGAAGAAAATGTCGAAGATCGCCTCCAAATATCTCATTTGGCAGGCCATCTGCTCTTGCGGACTGAGGAGTGAGCCTTTCGTGAAAAAGGGCACAGTAAATGGCGAGATCTACAAATCTGAGTGCCTCGAGAAGCGCCTCTTGCCGTTCTTGCAGCATCACGACGAAGCTCCGCTATTTTGGCCAGATTTGGCATCATGCCACTATTCTAAAAGTGTCCTGGAGTGGTATGAGGCCAATTCTGTCCATTTTGTTCCAAAGGACATGAATCCGCCAAACTGTCCGGAGCTGCGCCCTGTGGAGCAGTACTGGGCAATGATGAAGCGGGAACTTCGGAAGAGCAAGAAGACAGTCAAAGACGAGAAGGACATGTTAAGAAAATGGAAAAAAATACTGAGAAACTGGTACTTGATGACACTGTAAAGACTTTGATGGAGGCTCAAGGCTCCATGGATTAACTTTTGTTTTGATTTTTGAAGTAAATATATGTATAAAACTACCCTAAATTTTTGGTTTGATTCTAAACATTATAAGAAAATTGGCATGACATTTTCGGTGTCGCAATAATTTCGTGTTCGCCCTTTACGGCAGAGTGGGGCTAAGAATTGGACTCGGAAAAAATGCGACACTTTGTTTTGGGTGTAACTGTTTATCGCGTGGATAAAAATCAATGAAATTTTGAGTAATACTAGTTTAGTGTTATGTTTATGTGCAAAATTTTATTGCGATCTGTCAAGTAGTTTTCAAGATGCATTCGAAACAAGAAGAGCTACGCCAGCAAATCTTGGTCGCGGTCCTGGTCAGTCGCACAGATGGATCGGCAAAAGGCTTGGAATCCACCATTCCACCGTGTCCCACGTTGTGAAGATGTGCCAGAAAACGAAGACCATCGAGCAGCGCGCTGAGAGCGGCCGAAAACTGAAAACGGAATACCCAGAGAAGGCGCGGAAGATAAGGCAGTACTTTAAGAATAACCCGAGACGTGGCCAAAAAGGTCAATTCGTTGAAATGGTTCGTCCAGCAGACCATGAAGTGCGCTGGGCTACGTGTTTTTAAGGTCAAAAAGGCGCCAACTCCGACTGACAAGCAAAACACGGTGGCCGAAATGCGTGCGAGGAAGCTGTACCGTGAGTGGCTGGTCAAGCCAAGCTGTCTCGTCATGAACGACGAGACATATATCAAGTCGGCGCCAAACAAATCCCCGGCTTCGAGTTTTTTGTCGGTACGTCCCGCATGGTGGTTCCGCAAAAGTTCCGGAAGAGAAAGATGGACAAATTCACGAAGAAGTACCTGTTGTTGCAGGCGATCTGCGAGTGCGGACAGTACAACAAGCCGTTCGTTACAACCGGCACCATAAACGGGCAGATTTACCGAGAGGAATGCTTGCAGAAGCGCTTGCTGCCCTTCCTCCGCTCTCACCGTAGTCCAGCGCTGTTCTGGCCGGATCTCGCTTCGTGCCATTACGCCAAGCCTGTAATTGATTGGTACGAAGCGAAGGGCGTTAATGTGTTCCCGAAGGAGGCGAACCCGCCAAATACACCAGAACTTCGTTTGATCGAAATGTTTTGGGTGATAATGAAGAAGAAGTTGAAGAAAAGCGGAAAAAAATTCAAAACCGATGAAGCTTTGAAGAAAAACTGGGAGAAATTGTGTACGGAAAATGAACAAAGCCTCGCCCAAGATCGCATAAGCAGTGTTAAGAGAAATGCATGAGCATTCAGCTTGGGGGAGGAAATTCAATAAATAAATTATGCCAAAACATAGCTAATATATAGGGTAGGGAACGGCTCAAGCACCCCGAGACCCTATTCCAAGCACGGGGTAAACGTTAACCTACAACGCTCATTTTTTGCAGTATGGTGCTTCATGTAGTGAAGCACCATACATCAAAAAAATGAGCGTTGTAGGTTAACGTTTACCCCGTGCTTGGAATATGGTCTTGGGGTGCTTAAGCCGTTCCCTACCCTAGTTATTTTATTCCTGAAAACTTGAGATGCAGCCGATTTAAACTGAATTTTTGGTGATCATTTTTGTGTGTCTCATTTTTTCCGAGTCCAGTCTTTAGTTGGTCAGCCTTTTCAAATAAAATTCTATGACTCTTTCTCTGTGATATTTTTCTGCTGGTAAGAAATTCCATTAAAATGATTTGTTGAGGACCGTATGCATTAAAATAAATGGATTGATTTTCGCGATTTTTTATGTGATTGCACTGCCATCTGTTGGTGAATTTATCGTTACATCGCTAATCGTAGCAGCCCTGTTAACAGCGTTATCCGTTGATATGTAGCAGTCATAGCGAAAACAATCAAGCAACTATGCTCAATACCAGGTTCACCACGGAGTTCCGGGAGGCATTCAACAGTGTTACATTATCCTCTCTCTTCAGGAGAATGGCAAGAGCGTCAAATAGAAGTCTGGTTCCGACTGCCCAACAGTGCTGCGTGACCGTAAATTGCAGCAGAAGTTGACGAGGAGGTGCGAGCGTTAGGTGGCCTCTTTGTTCCGTGCCTTGGGCCGAGAGGTTTCTGGTACCAGCCAAACGGTGTAGAAGTATCAGGACAAGATGTACGTATATTGTTATGCGGATGTATCATGGCGCAGGTGAAAAACAACTCTCCGGCGGGATATCGTCATACACTCCTGTTTCATGTTGCTCAAGCTATGAGTACCATTGTATAATATCTCTTTTTCGCAAACGGAAATGTTACTTAGTTTTTTGTAAAAAGTTGATCTACTAAAAAAAATTGTGTAGATCTACTTTTTACGAAAATTGAGTAACATTGCCGTGAGAAGTGTTATGGATGACGAGGCTTTAATTCTCCATGCTGGACGGCATAGATTAAAACCTGTCCACTGAAAACTAACTAAAAACAGATAAACTTTCTAGATCCACCATCAGATTCCGTACAGTATCGGTGATTGTTCTCCACCTTCTCTTGTAATCGTCAATTCCATTTGCGTTCATTTTAGTTTCGAAGAGTTTCCGCCTAACTAGAGCCCAGTACTTCTCTACCGGATGAAGCTCTAGGCAGTTAGATAGATTGGCTATTTTCGGCACGTATTTGTCCTCTTGTGCCTTATGCTAGCCCAGGACGAATTCTGAATAGTGACAAGAGGCCAAAACAGAGCTGGAGAGTCGTGGTTTCTGATAAACGTTAGCAACCGCTTTCGCAATCATCATTCTTTCTTGTAAACACCCTTGTTGATACTGTCGATAAAAGTGAATATTTTGAATTTTTGACCACAACTACACATGGCCTGTCAAATCAAATACTTCTTGAGGAGTTGAGACACCTTATTTTCCCGGAAATAATAGGCAATGGATTTTATTTGCATTTGGGCATAAAAAGCCAGTCCTGGAGGCTGCCGAAGCCATTGAACGCATATGTTTCGTCATCCATTATGGAGCGAGAATTTTTTGATGAAACTTTTTGTGAAGCTCCTTAGTACGACTTTACGCTCTTCACTAAATCTCTCTGCTGTATTATTTTCAGTTATGAGCGCTGTTTAAACTATTTGCAAACACTAAACACGGAACTTTTTGGTAGTTTTAGCTTCTTGGCAACATCGCGCACTGACAATGCTGAATTTTGCTGCCGATTTTAAAGCTCGATTCAAAGTAAATCTGAACGCACGGTTTAATAACGTTTGCATTAAAAAAAATGGACTTTTATCGGGAGGTGATACAAAAAGCTAAGGCAGAAAACTGCTTTTGATAAATTTCCCATGGCAGGTAATTATTTTAGCTTACTTGCGAAAAATTCCACGCCCTTGCGAGCGGTCTTCCAGCAGTTATCCGGAACATTCGCCATGGCTGACGAAAACATGCTAGTAGGCATGTTTATGAATTCTGCCTTCGTTTATTTATCAATTCCTCCTCAGTTTTTGCGACAAAGCTGTTGGACTGGATCGTACTCTTCAGATTTTCTCGATGGGATGCAGCCGGGGGAGGTTGGGCGGGTTCGTTGACTTGAGTACCACATCGATATTTTGCCGCTCCATCTCCTCCAACGATCGCTTCGAGTAGTGAGCCGACGCCAGATTCGGCCAGAACACCGCGTCTTCGCCCTTATGGTATTTCTTTATGAACGACGCAACTTCCGGCAGGCATTTCGTACTATAAATTTCCCCGTTCACTGCCAGTCCGGAGCGTAAGAAGAGCGGCTTTGACATCTTATTCTCGCTGATTATCAGCCACAGCAGCAGCTTCTTGGGGAGCTTGATGTGTGAAATGAACTTCACCTCGGAGCTCACTTTCTTCGTAAGGGAAGTAAAATACGATGTGCCCTGCCAGTCGTGGCCATCCAGGGTTAGGAGATAGGTCTTGTCGTCCCTCACCACCGTGACGTCGCGATTCGCCGGGAAAATCAAGTTGACCGTCATTCGCCGCTGCTCCGAAACCAGTGGGCGCGACTTCTGCTCGCATGTATGTCTGTTCGCGTATTTCACTGTTTGGCCGGTTGAACCGACATCCCGGCCAAGCACACGCAGCGTTGTAGCCACTTTTCCCTCGGTCTTCCTTTTCAGCATCCTTCGGAGCTTCTAATCGCTCAGGGTCGTCGGCCGTCCGGAACCGGGCTTTCTTTCGATGCTCTGATTGTTGTCCAATAGTGCCAAGATGTTGTAGATGCCATTTCCACGGGACGGGGTGCAGTTCTTTGAACGCACGTATTTCTGAACGGAGTTGCTTCACTGTTTTTGCCACCACGGTTAGAGTTCGACTAATAGAGCTGTCAAATTCTGTCTGCTGACTCAAGGGTTGCTATGATTGATGCTGCATGGGTTTTGTCAGTACGGGTGTAGGTTAACTCATGAAAAATCTGCCATTTTTGTCCATTTTTTAAATGAAAACGTCAACAAAGGAAGTAGACCCTTCTGTAGACACTCCTTAAGGTATATCTCCCCGTTCACAGTCCCGGATGTCACGAATGGCGCACTCCGTTTGCTACATGAGCAGATCGCCTGCTAAATCATGTATTTCTTGGGAAACTTTGCAAGTTTCTGCTTCCTTAATTCCTTTGGAAGATAAAAATTGTGCTGAGCGGTGAAGAATAGTAGCCCCGGAAGCTGCCGGAAGTCCGCCTTGCCGCAAGTTTCATCATCCATGATGAGACAATGATGCTCCGTCAACATCTGGGTGTACAGTTTCCGAGCTCTTGACTTTCCCACCGTATTATGCCGTTCGTCACGATTTGGAGCCTTCTGTTCTTTGTACGCATGCACTCCCTCCCGATGCTTGGCTCTTTGAATGAAAGACTTGGACCTGGACAGATTCAACTTTTGGCCTCATTCATGAAAAGGCTTGGCTTCAGCGCCTCCGTTTTCACTGGTTCAAATCGTATCTTGATGGCAGAACTCTTAAGGTTTAAATTGGCGATGAGCTGTTCTCTTTTTTTCCCCCGCCTTGTTCGGCATTCCCCAAGGTAGTCTTGGACCACTGATTTTCTTTTGTATTTCAATGATGTCAACCTGTTACTAAAATCGCATTGGCTAAGCTTTGCTTACGACTTTAAAGTCAACATTCACGTGGATTCGTTACGATACACCTTATAGATGTAGAGACATTACAAAGGTGGTGCGAGGTTAACTGTATGCTCTTGAATCCGGGAAAGTGTCCCGTTGTCACTTTTTTCTTGGAAGAAGTCTCCTATTATCTCCGGAAGGATCTTGGTGTGATACTCGACGATAAACTCACGTACAAACCTCACATTAATTTCGAGACGTGTACTGCCTTATGTCGCTGTGCTGTTCGTTGGTGAGGTCCATCGTGTCTTGAAGGCACCTATCGTCGCGGATTTGCTGTCTGATCGAATAAACTGCCCTTCACTGCTCACCAATATTCCATTCCAGGCTCGTAGCCGTATCTTACAAAACACCTTCCTCCTTCGAGTTCCAGACAAGGGAACTATCTACGAGACGAACTCTGGAATAATTGCTTCTTCAGATATTCCTTAAGATAGATTTCCTCGTTTACAATCCCGGTAGTCACGAACGGCGCACTCCGTCTGCCACATGAGCAGTTCGCTTGCCAAACCATGTATTTCATGGCAAGCTTTGAAAGTTTCTGTTTCCTTACTTCCTCCGGAACATCAAACTTGTGCTGGGCGGTGAAGAACTATAGCCCCGGAAGCTGCCGGAGATCCGCCATGATGGAAGTCTCATCATCCATGATGAGAGCATGATGCTCCGTCAGCATCTGGGTGCATAGTTTCCGGGCCCGTGACTTTCCCACCGTGTTTTGCCGTTTGTCCGGATTTGGAGCCTTTTGCACTTTGTACGTATGAAGTCCCTCCAGGTGCTTGGCTTTCAATTCAACTTTTTGGCCACATCTCTGACCGATGCATTGGAATTCCGATAAAACGCTATCATGACACGCTTGTGATCCTGATCACTAATAGATCATCCATTCTGACTGCATTTCTCCTTCAGTTCGATGCTCAGAGTTTCATAGTAACGTTTAATGACAAGATTTACCGTTGACTGCACTATTCCAAGTTGTTTTCCGATGTTCCGATGAGAGAGTTGACGATTTTCCAGGTGATTGCGCAAAATCAATTCGTGACGTTGCTTTTCGGGTATCACCATTTTTTTTTTGAATTTTTGAAAAACTGACGGCGAATTTCCTACAGCGTTTTTTCCGTGATGCAATTTGATGTGGGACACCCTTTAAAGGTTACGGATTCGGCAACGGAAGGCATCTTTAGGTAGGCTCAAACGTCTTAAAAAAGAAGTGACACGTGTGTCCTTCCGATGCCTTCCGATGCCAAATCCGTAATGGACAAAACAGTCCTGGATCTAACGGGAATTCCATGAGAAGTCTGAGGCCAATCAACTCGTGATGAGCAAATGGTAGGATGCGACGGATGTTCGAGTTGGTTCCATACTCGGTGCGTGGCAATTACGGATGGACAACTGCCAAATAAATGGTACTGCCATAGTCCGGCCTGCCAGGAGAAGGCCCAGGAGTACCAAAAGAAGCAGAAGGACGCCAAGAAGAAGTCTCGCATTCGGAAGCAAACCGACGACTACGATAAAGCCAGCCTGGAAGCAAAGGTGAGAGCGCAAGAAGAACGGCAGAAGCAGCAAATGGAAAAGCTGGAGATGGAGATGATGCTGCAGAAAAAAAAGAAGGAAATCATGCGCGCGTTGGGAAGGAAAAGGATGGACATGGAATTGCAGATGCTTGCTGAAGAAGAAGCAGAGCAAAGAGCTTGGCATGTGGAGCTGCTTCAGAAGAAGAAGGAGCAAGTCGAGCGGATGATGGCGAATAAAGAGTCGTTCGAGAAGCAAATGGCAGCCATGGATGAGCAGTTAGCAGCGTTGGAGACGGTCATTCCGGCCAGCTCAAACCAAATGTGTTGAAGTTGAGCAGATTAAATGTTTAGAATCTAACGGAAGATGACGAGGCCACTGATGAAGAGGACGAAGACGAAAATTCTAACCTGGACATTTTATAAACTGAAAATATGACAGTTCGACTATTCCTGGAACTTCCAATATCATATTGGCAACATAAGAGTTCGTAATTCTGTTGAAGTGTAAGAAGGGTTTAGTCTACCCATTGGTGGATTAATTCGTTTTTGTGTTTGTTTTTATTCGCAACGACATTCGGATTTGCCGAGTGAGTGTACCGACGCATCCATGGAGGAAACGATCCAAAAGAAAGCTTCGAAGAAGAACAGGAAAGTCGATGATACAAGCCTGAACGGGATAGAGGTACATCGGACTGCACCGACGAAGGCCCAGTTGGCCGCGAGGAAAGGGATGACGTATAAGCTCCCAAAATGCTCGGGCACACCTGCGCAATGGCCACTGTTTTATGCAGCCTACAAAACCTTCAACGATACCTGTGTCTACAGGTATGCATTCGAGTTGGTATCTGGTGATGCATTCGAGTTGGTATCTGCGCAGCTGCTTTTTTCCGAGTCAATTCTGAGGGTCATCGAGAAGCTGTGTCGACATTGCGGCCGCTTTGAACAACTGCTCGAGAGCCTATTGTAAAAAGTCAACCGGCTAGATCCACCGAAAGCGGACAGCCTTCGGAGCTTCGTTCAAGTTCAGCTAATAAAGAATACAGGAGAAATATTCTGCTCAGCTTCCTTTTTACCGAATGTGAATTGCCAGGTCTTTCGTTTAACACATGTCATTAGATTTTGTGCAGTCTCCTTGTCCACTTTATTCGCCGCAAAACACCAGTTTGCCTTGAACAGTTTCTCCATCACAACAGCTTTTTGAGTCTTTTTATGGTTCCGCTTGACGATGGCCCAATATTGTTCGATTGGGTGGAGCTCTGACGTGTTGGGCGGGTTCTTGCCCATGGACACCACTTGAACGTTGTTGGCAGCATACCACTCCATGGCCTTTTGTTTGTTATGGCAAGATGCCAAATCCGGGCAAAATAGAACGGAACAATTGTGTCGCTTCAGGAAAGGCAGTAGACGTTTTTGTAGGCACTCGCTCAGAAAAATTTCCTGGTTGGCGGTTCTGGTCGCAAATGATTGCTCTTCAAGCCACAGGTACTGATGGCCTGCCACACCAGATATTTCTTGGCAAACTTTGACAGTTTAATGTGCTTGAAAATATCGGCCACCTTTCCCAGTCCGGTTGCCGTAATTTCTCTCCAGGAAGCTGTTTAAAGTCTGCCTTGACGTAAGTTTCTTGGTCCTGTACCACGCCATCAAACTTCGTCAGCATCGTCGTGTACAACTTTCGCAATCGTGCTTTGGCCAACGTATTTTGTTTATCGTCGCGATTTGGAGTCACCACTTTCTTGTAAGTGGACAGTTCAGCTCGTTTTTTAGCTCTATCCACGGTTGAAGGCGCCACTCCCAGCTTCTTTGTGACACCTCAGATGGAGAGGTTGGAGTTCCGCTCGAAACAGCGGGCAGCTCGTTGTGTCGTCGCTGTGGCCTCCGGCTTTCGATTTTCCTCCCATCCAGCTTTCCTGGTTGTCGACAAACGTTTACCGAACACTTTTAATACGTTGGTAACAGTTGATTTTGCTACATTCAACAACTTCGCCAACTTGGCGTGAGAGTAGTTTGGATTTCCTCCATGCACGTGCAAAATTTCGATGCGTTGCTTCTGTTCTTTAAACGACATTTTGATAACTTAACTGCAAATCTCAAAATCACAATAGAGGCATGATGCTACACACACACATCATCAAAATGAGGGATGTGCTAATTTTTTGATGCACGATGAAAGGAAATGCGTCAAGTTTAAGTCGACCAAATTTTGATCGAAACACCCTTTAATAACCAAATAAATTATTAAACATGTCAGAAGAGCGGTCAGATGGCTAAACAATGACAAATCCAGCCTTCTGATATGCTTTGGTTGTGTAACTTGGATGTTGGGTCTGTTGTGATGACCAACTGCAAAGCTTAGTATGGGCCTCCTGCGGACACTGCAGTATCAAAATCAGTGATACAAAATAATAAAATCTTCTATTGATTAGGTTCTTTAAGGATTCGAGATGAAAGTTTTTAACCAAACCAAAAATCTCACTTAGTTTTACAAAATTCAGCACTTGAATTCCTTTGTTTTTAAATTATTGATTGAAATCCAGCACATCCAATTTGCTATTTTCAACTTTGAAGAGCAAAAACGACATCCTCCGGCACTTTCGCCAAGTGCCGCAATTATTCCATAATCACTATCCACTGCAACCATCACATTATTGTTGATCCAATCCATTTCAAAAGTGATACTCAAGCAGAAAAAAAAACATTCAAATATAAATACTGAAACTTGTGCCCGTACTGCAATTGATGGTTAGTGTGGTTGCATTCCGACGTGAAAGTCACGAACTGTGATTTAAACACGCACATTCCATTCCCGACGATGAAATAATTCCTCCTAAACCCAAACGAAAATGCAGAAAAAAAATAGAAAATAACACAAATGTTTGAATAACCGACCACCTCCTTCCGCATGACTGTAGTCCTCCGTGGTCAGGTTGCAATGTTGCGAAAATATGCGCTGATCTCCGGTCACCGGATGATTCTTCAAACAACAAACAATTTCTATGATTATTTTTTTGTGTGCTTTTTTTCCTCAATTCAAGCGCTACACATTTTATCAAAATAAGGATCATTGTTTGTAAATTGGTAATGTACAATCATAATATTCCGAAAATCAAGCAAGTGAATACATTAGTCAATTGTGTCAGCAAATCAACTGCCACCCGATTGCCGAATGAGAACTGTGCCGCCCAATTTGCCGCATCGAAATTGTTCCCCATTTCCGGTGCAAAGCTTTTGCGTTTCGCGTCATTAGTTCTAATCCCGTGCCCTGCAGAATGCGCTTCCTTTGAATTTGCACCACCATTATTTGCTACCACCTACCATTGCTACCTAACAACAGTGTATCTCTATTTTGCGCCAATTACAAGCTACATTCGAAGCGCGTTGTTTTCTATTGTTTCGCCAACTGCATTTTCCCCGCATCCGGAGTCGTGGAAATTAGTTGCACAGCATAATTATTACAGTCGTTTCGCGTTTATTCTACATTTGTAACGGTGTGGTGGGTCGTTCCATGTCCAAGCCCGCACCCGATGATTGGATTGTAATTATTTCGGGATATTTTGGTCCGACGGTGGTGAGTCCTTCGACGTGGAACGACGCAACGGAAACTATATCGAGTACCCTAGGCAGCCCCCTCCCCGTGGCCGTCAAAAACCCATTTCCTATCGTGGAAGCGTCGAGAGGACATAATTCTCTAAGCATGACAACTAAATATACACAATCGGAGGCGATGCAAGCCTATTAAGTTCAACTGATTTTCAGTCTGAAATATTTAAAATAAGCTAACAGTGCCAAAGCGTAGAACAGGTGCAGCAGTGCGGCGGTTGAATAATTGATTCTATTCCACCACCAGCCGCACCAACTACTGCTACTGCTGTTACTATTGCTGCTGCAGCAATTCTCACTTGTGCTGCTGCTTTCCGGCCGTCGTCCTCCGCGGCCCAGGAGAACGGCCAAATAGTGCTGCCGAGTAGCCGCTCCGGATGCTTCGAGGTTTTCACGCGTCACCTGCTCGTGGCATCGGCCGATGGCGAAGATATCGATCTGGCTCATCTGCAGGCCATTGACCTCCAGGGGCGAGATGCAGTAGTTTTTCGAGAGGAAATCCTCCCCAGTACCGTAGGATCCGTTGGCTACCGGGCTTTCCAG
Organism: Aedes japonicus; assembly: GCA_034211315.2. Classification (NCBI taxonomy): domain Eukaryota; kingdom Metazoa; phylum Arthropoda; class Insecta; order Diptera; family Culicidae; genus Aedes; species Aedes japonicus. Next base: position 27,278 of record JASCZW010004501.1, read on the forward strand.
CAGGGTATGGATGTGGCAACCACAGGGGAAATAGTTACCAACCACGTGCAATTGACTGAGCCCTTCGAGGGTGATGCTGCCCGGTTCCGGTGTCTCCAGTAGATGATTGCCCTGCAGTCGCAGCGTTTTGATGTGATTGGCGAACGTGATGTTGAGCTCTTGGATGGCATCTATCTTGTTGTTGAGGATGTTGAGCGTGTCGACGTGTTCCAGGCCGTCGAATGCGTTGGCACTGATGACTCCGAGGTCCGATTCCTGCAGCGAGAGGAGCTTTACGTTGGTCAGGCCGCGGAAGGTGAACGCGCTCACCTCCGTCAGGTCCATGAAGGAAAGCTTCAGATAGCCGACCTGGAAGGGGATGAGACAGAGGGAAGAGAGAAATCCGTTATTAGGGAGTTCATTTAAAAACATCATCATTCTTGTATAATATAATACATCAGTACATCAAAAATAATGTGATAGTTTACATAATTGTGTAAAATTGCCAGCTTGAGTAATAAATTACCAAATTTTAGTTGCCACCTGTTATCTTCTCTAATGTAAGGACTGTATCGAAAATAAGATATTCACATATTTTTCATTCAAATCATCATAAAAAATGATGTTTTATTTAAACAAATGAATGATTTTTTATTGTACGCACAGTTTTTTTTGAATATTCCTTGTAACGTAAACAGCAACATAATGTTTGATAAACTCATTTAAACGATTGTCTAATATTATGTTGTGCCGAATATAATGCACATAAATGGGGCATGACATGCACTGAAATATTCCATTGCCATTTGGTTAATTTAGATTTTCAACGCAGAACACTGATTTTAACCATTAAAACTAGATGGAAATTCCTTGATCTTTACATGTACTTAATGTAAATAATTGATCACAGCTGCTGTCATTTCTGAAAATGCAAGATAGCTTCTATGCACATCCAGTCACGTTTTTACTTCGTTTTTGTTCGTGCGTACGTTTGAAGTGGTTCATCGATGTGTGATATAATAAAATGTGGAAGACATGATCTTCACTACGGTTATGTTCGATCATATCGGCATTACGTAACAATTAATCGAAATTCGAATGTTTTCAACTGTCCGATCATACTGTGCAACCCGATTCAGGTCGTTCGTTGCTTTTAAAAAGCATATAATGTAAAGTGACCCCCCAAGTAACACCAACATCTTTTTGGTCAGTTATCTAGAAATTTTGTTATAAAAGAGTTTTAAGAATGGAATGAAAAACAACTCTTGTCAAATACAAGCTGAGAGGATGTTTTCGCAAAACAGTTGTTTCATAAGTCGCTAAAGACTGTATTCGAAGAAATTTGGACACACAAAATAGGTCACCATAAATTTTCCTTGAGCCCGATTCTTTTCAAACTTTCTGGAAATAAAGTACTACTAAATGGTTAAGTTTTGACATCATTGGTTTATTGAACCTCTTCTCCCAACCCAAATACCCGCACCTTTGCCTTGACCCCTTTCATCAAATTTTGGGCAATGATAGGACCGACTTGCTTACTTACTTTTAACCACACTTTCTTTAGTTCAAGTTCATTTTCTATCAGTTTTGGAGTTTTAACAAGCTTTGCCTTCATGATTACTCAAAAAATTTCAATTGGGCGAAGTTCCGGAGTGTTTGGAGGGTTGACGTCTTTTGGTACAAAAACTACATTATTATCTTTGTTCCAGTCTAAGACGGGCCGGGCATAGTGGCAAGATGCCAAATCTGGCCAAAACAGTGCCGGGCCATCGAGAGATTTCAAGAAGGCCAGAAGTCGTTTTTGGAGGCATTCGTCCTTGTAGATTTGTCCGTTGACGGTCCCAGAGGCGATGAAGAGCTGACTCATTTTGCCACATCCGCAGATCGCTTGCCAGACAAAGAATTTTTCGGTGAATTTCGACAATTCTTTCACTCTCCGGAACGGCCAACTAAGAGGTGGCGACGTAGTGTTTCTGTCCTGGCATTTGTTTGGTGTCGGCTTAAATGTAGGTCTCATCGTCCATCACAATGCAGAACGGTTTTGTGAACCACTCTCTGTACAGTTTTCTTGCACGAGTTTTGGCCACCGAGTTCTGTTTATCGCTCCAGTTCGGTGCCTTCTGGACCTTGTAATCCATGACGTTTCATTGTTTTCTGCACAAAAAAACTGAAACTTTCGCCTTTTTCGCAACATCCCTGATCGAAATGTTGGGAAAACGCTTAAATTGGTTCAATACCATCCTGGCCTTCTCCGGATTTGATGTGCCACGTTTTTTTGCCACTACCATTTTTCCGCTTGGTTGTCTTACGGTCCTTGAACGTTTTGATCACATGAGATACGGTTGAATGTGCGATTCCGAGCTGTTTTCCGATCCATCGATGAGAAGCGTTTGGGTTTTCGAAGTGAGTGCCCAAAATTTGTTGGCGCACTATTTCTTCATTCGAAGCCATCACTGAAATCACTCGACCGATTTTCACGAAACTCATTACACAATTGACACAACACAATGAAATATATTCAGTTAAAATTTCAATAATTTTTACTCACAAACTAAAAAATTACGAACAATTGCGTGTGTCCAAATTTCATCGAATACAGTCTTTACAAGCTATTGCTAACGTTAATGCTACCGTGACGATTTTATGCTACCGCGTTTATGCTAGCTACTGCGATTTTAAAATTTACACATAGTTAGTGATTATTTTCGTTCTTACGTTTCACTGTCTTTGCAGCCACAAAGAGCTAACTCATGTTTATTAATTTTTACGTTACTGTGAAAAGCGATCACGCTTTATCTTGGCCTGCACAGTCGCTGGTGACACTGTACCGGCGAACTTATTTCACTTTAAACCCATTTGTAGTGCATTTGTCACTTCTTTACCGCACCTTTGAAGTTTTCGCTGGAAAATTGCCCAATATTTTTCGATCGGTCTTAACTCAGGGCAATTCGGATGATTATTCTCTTTGGAGACGCAATTAACAATGTTTGCAGCATACCTTTCTAGTACCTCCTTAGAGTAGTGGCAGCTAGCTAGATCCGGCCAAAACATAACATTGGTCTTGTGTTGCTTAATGAAGGGTAAAATCCGCTTTTTCAGACGTCATTGTGGGAGATGTGACGAAAACCTTGGTTTTAAAGCCAAAAACCTGGGATTCCTTGCCAAATGAAAGGCGTGTCTCTCCCTATTGTACCCGTCGGTTCGTTTTTGAGAACCATTTCAACAGGGCTGTCGTCCGACATTCTTAAGATATGCCCTGCCTATCGTAGTCGACCGATTTTAGCGGTATGGGAGTTTCTCCCAGCAACTGATGCAATTCGTGGTTCATTCGCCTCCTCCACGTTCCATCTTCCATCTGCACACCACCGTACGCACTCCACGAACGCAGCACCTTCCATTCAAAGACACCAAGGGCGCGTTGATCCTCCACTAACAATGTCCATGTTTTGTGGCCGTAGAGCTGCCAGTCTAATTAATGTCTTGTAAATGGCCAACTTTGTAGTTCGGTAAAATTTGTTCAATCTCAGCATCCTTCGGGTCAAAAGTAGGCACGATTGCCAGCCAAAATGTGCATTCATATTTCTCTGCTGGTGTAGTTATCGGTGATCACCAATGAGCCCAGATACAAGAATTCGTCTACTACCTCGATATCATCACCGTCGATCAGAAGTCAAAGTCTAACGTCCGTGTACGCCATCGTCTCAAAGTTACATGCTACGATATCAACGTCGTCTTCGAAGCCAAATAATTGGACAGACTTCCTGAAGATTGTGCCACTCGTGTCTATCCCAGCTTGGGTTTGGGCCGACAAATCTGGCCCAATGTTGCCGAATCGAAGATTTTTTCGGGATTTTGAGCTCCTTGGTTTACAAAAATAACTGGAGGGCCACGAATTGCAAACAGTTGGTTAGTAAAATCAAGAGATGTATTTTCAAAGTTGACCTAGGTTTTTAACTATGCCTCAGATAAAAAGGCAGCAATATCTTCTGTAGACACTCAGAACGCTAGATTTCCGTATTTATTGTTTTGGTATTGTATAAAATGGTAGACTTCATACCGCAGGAACATATTGCTTGCCATACCAGAATTTTTCACGACGATACCTCTTCGCTTGAATCAACATGTTTGCATCGCTTACATCCTCTCCTAACACTACCGTGTAGTTTTGTGGACCTGGAAGGGTTTTTGAGTCCGCTTTGACATAGGTCTCGTCGTCCATTAAACTACGTGCGTCCGGTAACTGCAAAACTCGCGAATACAACCGTGCAAAAAATTAAACAAACAAAATATGACAGTCAAACGCACAGCATGCTATGATGATCACACTAAAACCATGACAAATAGACGCGTAAAACGCAAATGTACGGGGATTACTTGTTTTCGATACATTCCTTACTTCAAAAAGTAAGGCAACGGGTTTGGGAGTGGCTCTCGATCAAGAGATAACGTTCAGGCCACACTATCATGATATAAAAGCGAAGGCGAGCCGGCAACTTAGAAATATGGAATCATTGAACTGCTCGTTGGTGCGCCGAATACTGGAAACTAGTGTCGTTGTGACTTTTGAAGACTACACAAAAATAAAACTACTTTAAAAATACAATAACAAAAAAAATCATTAAATACATCATCATCATCTAGGCGAAAAGTTTAGTTTGTTTCATGCCTCATGACAAATATAAAACATTTAAAAATAAACCAAACAAAAATATCCGTTGTTGTAACATCGTCAAGATATTTAAAAAAAATTAGTTTAGAGTAAAAAGTTAACAGAGTAGTTATTCAAAATAAATAAATAAACAAATAAACAAATAAACACCTAAAAAAATCAACATCTAAACAAATAGACAAATAAACAAAACAAAAATACTAAAACTAGAAATGAGAAGAAAATTAAGTATTTTCCATTTAATTCCAACTACTTTTGTTGATCTTTACAGATACGCGTATCTGCTTTATGGTTCAAAATAAAAACAAATATACAAATAAACAAATTATTAATTCAACAGATAAACAAATCAGCAAATAAACAAATAAACAAATGAACAAATAAACAAAAAATCCAATAACTAAATAAACAAATGAACAAACAAACAAACTAACAAATAAACATTCAAACAATTAACAAATTAAAGAATAAAAAATACAAAAATAAACAAATAAACAAATAAACCAATTAAAATTAATAAATATCTTACTAAACAAATTATTAAATCAACCAATAAACAAATAAACAAATGAACATCTTAACATATAATCATATAAACAAATAAATTAATAACACATAAACAAATAAATAAATGAGCAAATCAACAAACATACAAATCAACAAAAAAACAACACAAGCAAATAAACAAATAAACAAATAAAAAAGAAATAATAAATAAACAAATGAACAAACTCATCAAAAAATCAAAAGCTACAAAGGAATGTAAGGAAAATAATAATCGACAAACTTGTAGCTAAGAAAAAAAAGTTATAATAATAATTGTTGGGCGATAAGACGAATCGTTGAGTTTTGTTAATTTATTTCCAGTAAACAAGAAACGAGAATTACAAAATTCCTGTGAATTCATAACCGAATCAGTAAGAGATAGGTCTCTAACAATATGCACGTAATTCTGGTGATTCGCTATCGTTTTTCTTATTTGTTTAATTTAGTTGTGTATTAAGTTGTCTTCAAATGTAGGTTTTTAGCTTATGATAGCCTAAATAGATTAGGAAATTCAATTAAATTCAGCTTTAACTTTAATATTTAGTTCAATTCACTTTTTCCTTCTTCTTACTTTAGCTTTAAGATTTAGTTTAGTTCCTTGTTTTTCTTTTTCGTGTTGTTGTTGCTTCTTCTGTTGTTTGGTTGCTTCTGCCGTAGCTGCTACAGTGAAGAGAGACGACGAAGACGAAGGCGATGAAGACAGTTTCCTCTTTTTGGCTGCTGGGGATCGACGGTGGAACTTTCAAGAAATTTACCGCTAGCAATTCAGCCGCACTAAAGACCGGTGCGCCTACGTGACGACCAAAGATCAGAGCATCCGCCGGAGAAACCAAATCGACTTCCAATACCACCAACGAAACGATAGACCGACGATCGATAATTTCAAAACGAAATCCCTAATTTACTGCGTTCAAAAACATCAATTTGCAAGCCCAGATTGCAACGGCAAACATTCACTCGCGAAAAGCAGCTTATTTTTGTTCTCGCTCAGTAATGAAGCACTCCAAATCTTTGTTTCCACTGGTAGTTTGTTTTGATCGATCCTCCTTTCTCTGACCTTTCGCACTCTTTACAATCCCCTGTGCATGGCTTGGGTGTGGATTAGGCTGATGCAAAATTCGAAATATTTGCTCCCCTAAGCTTAATTGACGCCAATTTGGGTCCTGATAGTCCCCAAAAAATTTTAACACATTTGGTATTAATTTGGCTTTGCACACGCTATTCAAAGTTTGTATGGGAATTAGTATGCAGAATCTCAAACTTACATTTCCAGATCCCTAACATCTTGATATTATGTCCTTAAACCAAATCTTATATACTTTCATATAATGTAAGTTTTCAACTATCAAAATGCCGAAGATACCTGACATGTAAATTCTATACAAAAATAGTTATTCAATAAAACATAAAATACAAACAAACACTGGCAATGGTATAATGTTGTATTCTTATTTTTTCTTATCATATTTTTCTTATTATTTTAAATATTTTTTATATTTTATATATATATATTTTATATATTTTATTTTAAACATATTATTTTATATATTTTTTATATTTTCTATTTATATATTTTATGTATATGACATATTTTTATTTCCTATTATTATATTTGTTGAATAACTATTTTTGTATAAAATTTACATGTCAGGTATCTTCGGTATTTTGATAGTTAGACAACTTACACTATATGAATCTTAATAAGATTTGGTTTGAGGACATAAAATTAAGATGTTAGGGATCTGGAAATGTAAGTTTGAGATTCTTCATACTAATTCCCATACAAACTTTGAATAGCGTGGGCAAAGCCAAATTAAAACCAAATGTGTTAAAATTTTTTGGGGACTATCAGGACCCAAATTGGCTTCGATTAAGGTTAGGGGAGCGAATATTTCGAATTTTGCATCAGCCTAGTGTGGATACGACTTAGCAACGTTATGCCTGGGACAGACATACAGCGTACAGCGTTGTACTTCTTTAGTCTAGTACGTGTTTTTCGGTACTGGATTAAAGTATTTGACAGTTCGTACAACGCTGTACGTTGTATGTCTGTTCCAGGCATTAGCAACAGTAGGGATGTTGTGGCTCGTCGGAACCGTGTACGTGGCGGGATTAACAATAATTAAAGAACTTTCCTGCTGAAAAGTCTTGATAAAGGCTTCTAGGCAAACAACTAAATGATTGCTTTTTCCGTGGTAAACATGTATTTGATAAAAATGGTACACCGAAAACCTTCTGTAGCTTTTGAATTACCCAAGTAACCATTGAGCACTAAACGTGGCATTATATCAGCATTATATCTGCATATAAAGCAGCACTTAAATGCCTTGAAGCTCTTTATTCAGATATAATGCTAATATAATGCTTAGAAAGGCGAAATAACATGCTTATATAATGCAGAAGTGACAGCTCGTAAATAGCATTAGTAATGCTATATTAATGCACCTAAACATAGCTGTCAGTTTTGGTAGCCCGTTTTTGGCACTGCTAATGCTATTATCCTGCATTTATCTGCTGCCTGTTTCCGTCTGTTTTTTTTTAAAGAACTATTTCTTCTTTTGCTTCTTGTTATTGATAGTATTAGCAAAAAAAGGAAGAAAACTGCATGCAATATTGAGCTATAAACAAATCGCGTAAATTCATATTTTTAGTATTGGATGTATTAGAATGAGAAATGTAATATATTGTAAATTGAATATATTGCGAAAATCTCCTGTACTGCATCTTAAATAAAAGTACCATCATGCATGGTTTTCTCGCTGCAATTTGCTGCCTGTGCCTATAAGCTGTTCCAGAATTGTTAGAGCTTTCATCTTCGGATTCTACGAACGAACTTGAAGGCGTAAAACTAACTGGCTGATGGAGATTTAGCAGTTTCTGGAACCAAATTATCAATATGATCAGGTTAGTTAAGTTTAGAAGTATCGTAGTTTCGAAACAATTTCACTTCACGTCTATAATTTCCACTGTTTAATGTTTTTTTCCACTTATTCTTGGCCATACTGGTTTTTGTTGACAACACATTACTTTTCAATGCTTTTGTAAACAAATTTAGAGCATTATATGATAGCCTCATATTATCACTAAATGCAGATATAAAGCATGTATGCTGTGATCATGATTAATACTTTTATGCATTATAATAGCCTTTTATGCGCATATAATGCAAGCGATAATGCTAAATTTTGGGTGGAATTTCAATGCATTAATGATGCTAATATGGCTTGCATGCATAAAATATGCTGATATAGAACTTTTAAGCAACATTAATACTGATATAGTGCTATGATCGAGCTATAGCTTAATGCTTATGGTAACTTGGGTAGTATGAATATGAGTAAAGAAACCTGAAAATTCGAGTGTATTGTTTACATCTGTCATGTTTCATTGTTATTCAAACTATTGCCTAGCCATGTCGTTGAAACAAAAAAAAAATCCGCAAAGAATGTTGTCACAAGCAAAATCCAGAGGCTTCCCAACTGTGTGTCGAAGGAAGGAAGAGAGTGTTCGTAAAAGTAGTCCAAAGTAAAATGGCCAGTAAAGTGGTGCAATAGTTCAGGAACCGTCCAAACTTGTCGATTCGAGAAGTCAATATAAAATCAAGAGAATAAGCCGGGTTTGTGCAGAAAACCATGAAGCCAGATGGGTTACATGTTAACAAAGGTGCAAAAATCGGAATGAAAAGCAATACATCACTGCGAAAACCCGCGTCTGGAAAGTTCGATGTTTCGGAGGATGTCCAACAAAAAGTGAAATTATCGAAATTTGTAACGAAGTTCCTGATCTGACAGGTGATTTGAGGATGTGGTGCTTTTTTAACACTTTCGGAACAATCAATATTGCGATTTAAAGGGCGAACACGAAATTATTGCGACACATTCAACAAATCAACCAAATTTTGCACACTTTCTCATTGATGTGTATTGTTCATATGCTGTCAAACTCGAAGTCGTGTTTTTCGATTCAACGAAAATGGAGGTGAACCAACGCGAGTCGAGAGAACAAATTCTTTCCAAACACCTGGAATTTCGTGACCTGTCGAACTGCCGGTGCATTGGGAAAAATGTTGAACATTCACCATTCAACCGTCTCCAGAGTGTTGAAGTGGTTCCAGGAGCGGTTGACGTTGGACCACGGCAAAGGAGCTGGAAGAAAACCGGGACCGGAGAACAAAAAGACGGAGGGAAAGGTGAAGCGGATGATTAAAGCAAATCCCAACGTCTCAAGCCGTGATTTGGCTAAAAAGATCGGCATGTCGCAGAGCTACGTCCAGAATGCAAAGAAGAGAGCTGGACTACATACATACAAGGTACAGAACTTCCAAAACCGTGATTAGCGGCAACAATCGACGGCTAAAACTCGGGCACGGAAGCTCTACGAGAAGATGCTGACAAAATATGGCTGCTGTGTGATGGACGACGAAACGTATATAAAAGCCGATTTTTAGCAAATTCCGGGGTTGGAGTTTTTCACCGGCAAGAGCAAGTTCTATGTGGACGACAAATTTAAGAAGAAGAAAATGTTGAAGTTGGCCTCCAAATATCTCATTTGGCAGGCCATCTGCTCTTGCGGACTGAGGAGTGAGCCTTTCGTGAAAAAGGGCACAGTAAATGGCGAGATCACCAAATCTGAGTGCCTCGAGAAGCGCCTTTTGCCGTTCTTGCAGCAGCATGACGAAGCTCCGCTATTTTGGCCAGATTTGGCATCATGCCACTATTCTAAAAGTGTCCTGGAGTGGAATGAGGCCAATTCTGTCCATTTTGTTCCAAAGGACATGAATCCGCCAAACTGTCCGGAGCTGCGCCCTGTGGAGTAGTACTGGGCAATGATGAAGCGGGAACTTCGGGAGAACAAGAAGACAGTCAAAGACGAGAAGGACATGTTAAGAAAATGAAAAAAAAATTGAGAAACTGGTACCGGATGACACTGTAAAGACTTTGATGGAGCGAAAATGCGTTCAATTTTACACTCAAGGCTCCATGGATTAACTTTTTTTTGATTTTTGAAGTAAATATATGTATAAAACTACCCTAAAATTTTGGTTTGATTCTAAACTTAATAAGAAAATTGGCATGACATTTTCGGTGTCGCAATAATTTCATGTTCGCCCTTTATTCTGAAGATTGCCTTAAGATGCGTCTCTTGCCATGTATATGCAAGCACAAATAATTAATCCTGTTTAGGTCTGATCTAGCATCCTGCCACTACGCTCAAAACGTTTTTGAGTGGTACCGAGCCAAAGAAGTCAATTTTGAGTCAAAAAATAAGACCAAATTTACCGGAACTTTGCACAATTGGAAAGTTCGGTTCAATTTTGAAAATGGAACTTCGCAAAAATCTCAAAACTCTTTAAACAGAGCTGTATTGAAATTTTTGATAAAAACACTGAGCAGCAAAACACTGAGAAAATCGGTTGTGAAACATTAAATGAGTGGAGTGAAAAGGAAGGTGCAGGCATTAGGGATGAGAGTTGAAATTCCATCAAACAAATTTTGTAAATCATTACTCATTAGTAGTTTTTAATACCTGAAAATTTCAAGAAAATCCAACAAACGGTTTAATTTTTATGAGTGAATATATATATGTGTGCCATTTTTATTGAATACACCCTTTAAACAATTATCAGTCACAGATAGATAGGAAGAAGAAATTGCTTCGTTAGAGTTCGGAAATCTTACAATCAGATAAAAGTTATCAAAATTGCTCCATTTCAATAGCAGCACAAACCGAGGGGGAACTTCCTAACAAGATACCCATGCAGGATTAACAGATGCAAGGTAATTTCCATGTTTGAACAAATAGAAATTACTTAAAGCATAGTCAAAAATTACAATGGATGGACAGCATCAATAACTATTTATCTTATTTGGAACATGACTGTAATTTGAAAATTCACTTTCCAACCACTCCGGAAGGACATTACCGACGATGCAGCTCAATCGAGCTAGCTCCCGTTTACTTACCATATCAAGCGCGCTGAACGCATCCTGTGAAATGTTCCGAATACCCGAGGGCAGTATCAGTCGATCCACCGATCCCAGGTTGGAAAATGCATTCTTCTCGACCACTATCGTGGGATTGTCGGCCAAATTGAGTAAGCGGATTCCGGCAGACCCGGCAAAGGCGTAGGCTTCGATCCGGAGAATTTTGTTGTGCTGCAGCGTTATTTGCGATACGTTCTGCAGACCGGCAAACGCAAACGATGCCACCGTTGCCAGTGGAGTGTGCTGGATGGAGAGGTCCCGCAACCGGGGAAGGCCCCGAAAGGCAAACGGTTTTATCGTGGTGATGTTGTTCCTATCGAGTGACAGTTTACGCAAGGCTTTCAGTCCGAGGAAAGCGTCGCTTTTAATTACCGGAAAGATGTTCTTCTGCAGCGACAACGTTTCCACCGTCGACGGCATGTGGGTGAGTGGAATTTCCCGCAGCTCGCCACTGTTGCACATGACCTGCGGTGAAAGAGAAAGCAAAAGCAATCGGTTAGAGTGAGGGAGTTTAGTTCTGATTAAAATCGATTTCAAGCAAATTCAAGCCCCATAACATCTAAGTAAGTTTAACCCAATTCTTCAGGGTCGATCAGTTTCCTCATATCAATCTGGTTCGTTCAATATAATCTCCGGTTGAGGAAAAGTTCTTCTACCAAACAAGAAGTTCAATGACGCGTTGTAAGGAGAAAAAAAAGGTTTGGCAACTAAAGCAAGCTAAGCTACCGGCCCAGCTCGATATCATAGCCAATCCAGTCAACCTCAACCCTTTCTGGGTTCCACTTTCACCTAAGAAGCGATTTACTGAAATTGGAAAACTTTTCACACAAAGCCTTCATCCTTCTCTACGGTTATCCCAAGTTTTGATCCTCCGACCGGACGCAACAACAGATGTCATAATTTGAAATGTTGATTCGTTCCCATCTAATCACGGGACAAGCTTTCCTTCTTCGGTATCCCTGAGAGCACTTTCCGCCTTTAATACGATGGCCCATTCTCGGAAATTTACTCCTTTTGCCTTTTAGGTGAATTGAGACGCCCGACGAAATTGAGGGAACGAACGGAATTAGGGGCAGACGTTTGAATAACCCTTCTCGACATAACTTGCATCCTTACTTAAGCCTCTTCCCCCTTGTGGCTTCGCCGATCCATGTTGAAGCATTGCGACCTACGGCAAATGTCTTCCTTCCGACAACCGATGGTTTTCCGTATTTCCCCATCTTCGGTTCGGTTCGGCTGGGTGGAAAAAAAGGAGAAAAAAATCACCTCATAAGGGGCGATAAAAAGGCTATCCGATTTAGCTCCGGCTCATTTATTATTCAGGGCAAAATAACGATACCTGGACCCCCCTTCCCCCCTACCGTCAACGTCGCGTCGATTCAATGCCACATGCCCTTCACTTTACATTTTTTTTTGGGCGGCTAAAAGCCAGCTCGTTTTTCCCACTGCTTCTTAGGCATTTCGTCGGAATTTTGCCCCTCTGCACCAGCCAGGGATCATCGCAATCTTTTTTAGGGATGACGAAGCATTTCTCCTATTTTTTTTTTACTTTCAAAAGCGAGGTTTTTCAATGGCATAACATAAATGACTTTCTAACGGATCTGGCAAAAATGGTGTTTGTTGTGCTGTAATTTACTTCGCAGAAGAACATGGGTCATGGAAACTTTGATTCAATTGCATACAAATTGATGATGAATATGAACTGGTTGACTATCTGTCGAGGTCGGACAATGCTCATTGGATAGTTTTTTGGGGTTTCCCTTCACCATAGACCAATATGTTTCAAACCGAGAATTTGGTGGATTACAATTCTTGGGTACGTAAATGAGAATTGTATGTTCAAACCAATTTATGTTTAGCGCAATGGCAGCTGGTCAAATATGGTCAGAACAAGGATAAAGTCACATTTTTCCGCAGGAATGGTAAGAAACGCTTTTTGACGTAGGACTGCGTCTTTCTCTTCTATACTGGAGTACAATTTAAAAAAAAATGCATTGCGACCGTCACGAAAAGTGGTCAGATTTTGAGCGTTAATATCTCGGTCATTTCTCAAAAAAAATATCAACATTTTTGCACCAATCGATCGGAAATATTTCTACGCATCAACTTCAAAAGAAAAAAAAATGAATTCGAGCCACATACTATTGAAAAATTCATAAATGTTACGCCTTGTCTCAAAAAGTATATTAACTCCTTGAAGCCTAAGGGGTCATCTATGGTTTAGGGGTCATGGGGGGCTGTAAAATATCAGGAAAATGGCTGTATTATAACAGACTGAATAAAAGTGTACACTGTCTTCGACAAAGTTGTTCTACATAAATTCTTCTACCTGGAAAGTACAAAAAAAAATTTAATTCAAGGCTAAATTTTCGACATAGAACATGCTGAACATGAAGAAGTAAAGGAAGAAAAAATAAATTCCTTATTAATAGTAAAGAGCGTTCTTTTAGAATATAGTATATATGCATACGTACAATTAAATTTTTGGTGATAAACGTTAAATATTTTTGTATCTTTTTGGGATGTTTTAAGTTATCCAAAATGCACTTAAGACATCAGAACATCAGACCTACAATTGTAACAGTAGCTTTTAGGGCTACATAAGATTATGAGCTGTATTCAAATGAATTGAATAAACCTTTTAGAAGGTCAACAGTCGTTATTTGCAAATTTTGTGATGGTCTATGTCATCAAAACTGTCCCTGAGTTCAGAACTTAAAATTTACAGTAGTAACTATAGATTTTTGGGCTGTACAAAGTAACGCTACGTATTCAACCATATTCAGTGAATATTTTGGAACTAAAACAAACAATATGAGAAAAACTGGGATGATCGAGGTCCTTCAAACTGTCCTTGAGTTTAGAACATAAGATCTACAGTTGTAACAGTAGGTTTTTGGAGTATGCCGAGGAATAATATTTAGATAAGAATATTCATTGGATAGTGTAGAAGATCAGCAGACATAATGCAAAAATCTTGGGATATTCTAGGTCATACAAACTGTCCGTAATTTCAAAATATAATGTTCAGTTGAAACAGTAGCGTTTTGGGCTATATAAGGTGACTACATGTATTCAAACATATTCAATGAAACTTTTGGAAGGTCAACAGTCAATATTTTATAACTTTCTGATCCTCTAGGTTATTCAAACTTTCCTGGCGTTGTTGCAATTCCCGATAGCAGATAGAGCAATCTACCATGAGCAAACGACTTCTAGCAAACACTACAAAATGAACGTACCAACACAAATCTGTAATTCAATTTACTGTGGTTTTATTTACCCCATATTTCCTTATAATTTTTCCATCTTCCTGATCCATTTCCTTTCTCTTCTCTCTCTCTCTCTCTACCTTGCCAATTTCATCTGAACTCTTCTCTCTATTCTTCACACTTCTTCTTTAGCATTTTTCTTCTTTACTCTTCCTCCTTCTTCCTCTTCGACGGTAAAAAAGACCTCGCCTCATCTGTATCTCACGGAATGTACTCACTTCAGCTCCGTTGGTTCCTTTATGCTGCAACCGTTGCCATCAAGATGATCGCCGGAAGATCTCGATGCGCTCGATCGATGTGGGCTTCACTGCTCTCGTGTCGCCGGCTTGCAGTCCCCAAACGAGCACTTCGAACGCCGTCCGTCGTTCTTTTCTCGCCACGTGCAACAACCCAAAAGAACTCAAAAACGGCCCTGCAGGGCATAACCCGTCAACAATCGTCAGGCAAAATGTAGTGCGATGTTACCAACCCGTTGTGGGGTCGTTTTGCTGCTCTTTGTGCCGGTGTTGCCGGTGTCCGTGAGGGTGGTGCTCTTCCGCTGCTCCGTACTGTTCGGATTTCTTGCCTTGGATGCCTGCCGATTGTTGCATTAGAGGCATGAGAGACAATTTGTTGGTGGTGCTGCACTTTGTCTTACCTTCTCCCAGTAGGATTCTGGATTTCCGGCTTGCCTTACCGAAGGCTTCTTATAGGGGACAGAAAATCACCATCAACTCGTGATTTTACTAAAAACAAATTCCGGCATTCGCGGTTGTGCGTTGCCACAATGGCGGTTTCACGCCGAATGATTTTTTTTTTACTTTTCGCTTCTGCTGAGACGGAGATGACAGCATGTGTGTGTGAGTCCGATTTGTTCGCGCTGCTGCGCAGTGCTTGAGCGGCCTTGTTTCTGCATGGCTGCTTTCGAAGAGGCCTTTTCACGAGTAAACATTCAATCCATCAGATGGGAAAGTGCATTTTGAATCGGCCTTTGGCGAAGTAAGGGTGTTTTATTTTCTACTATTATGATGTTTTCCACATTTTGATGTTATCTAGGTACAAACTAGTACAAACAACGCGACAGCGTTCAGAAATTAAGATTTACAGTTGTAACAGTAACTTTTAGTCAATACAAAGTTACAATGAACATTCAAACATATTCAATTAATATTCTTAAATGTCAACAAAGATTATAAAGCAATACGGCATGTTCTGGGCAATCCAAACTATCCTTGAGATCAGAGCATAGGACCTACAATTGCAACAAAAGCTTTCTGGGCAATGCCAAGCTATGCAAGGTATTGAAACATATTCATTGAATATGTAGGAAGACCAACAGAAGTTATTAGATAATCTTCTAGGTTATCCAAACTATCCTGGAATCCAAAACTAAAAATCAACAGTTTTGTCTGTAGCTTTCTAGACCAAACAAAGCAACAACATGTATATGACCAACTTTAATGAGTCTTCTGGAAGGTAAACCAATAGAATGAGGTATATTAGGATGTTCCAAAACTACCCTTGAGTTCAGAAGTTAGGATCTACAGTCGTAACATTAGCTTTAAAACATAAGGTTACGATATGCACTTTGAAAATTTTCTGTGCAACTGACATACATTCACTGATTCCTCTGTAAGGTCACCAGTCATTATCAGATTACTTTGGGATGTTCAAGTTCATAAAACCTGACTTTAGTTCAGAACTTAAGATAGAAGTAATGCTAGCCTCTTGGGATAACTACGAAAACTATTCAAACATATTCAATGAATATTCTGAAATGTCCACAGGCAGATAATGTCTGTTCCAGGGCATTCATTGAATATGTTTGAACATATATCGTTGCATTGTAAAACGGGTAGAGCTACTTTTACAACTGTAGATTTTGAGTTGTGAACTTCAGGAAAGTTTGGTCGACCTAACACATATCAAAAAAACATGTCATACTTGTTACAATCAAATGTTATTGAGCACCAATTTAATCAGAACACACCAAATTGCTTGTATAATAACGTTTGGAACATTTGAGGCCTGGAAGAGTTAATTCAAAGAATATTGCATTGTACAATCTTTACATACATTGGCTTACATTTAATTGCGTGGTCCTACATCATCATTTCAAACAACACAATAAGGCTGTACCTTGTAGTTTTTCCTAAAAAATCTCAGCGTTTACAATCACGGTTGTTAGGAAAATTTGAGATTTTAGTTCACGCGAAACATATGGCTAACCAAACTAGATATTTTCGAAGGTTATTGGTTTTGTCGTAAAGTTTCGGATATTCACGGGCATCTTTCCAGCAAGCTACTGTGTGAAATTTGAGCTTTTTGAAGCAGTACTGGTGAAGTGAGAAGTAACCTCATTACAATTTTATTCAATGTAGTCCCGGTTTTGCCTGATCCACTTTTTCCAGTGATTTTCCAACTTCTTTATCCGACTGAAAAGTAATTTTAAGGGAGGTCTGTAAAATACTCCTCCGGGGCGTCGATGATTGGTGAGCCATCTTTTGAGGTTTAGGAACAGATAATAGTCCGAGGGAGTCAAATCCGGTGAATACGGTGGATGCGGAAGCAATTGGCGCCGTAAGTCCTTGATTTTAGCCATGGTTGTGATGCTCTTCTTTGCCAGCGCATTGCTTTGCTAAAACAAAACAGGTTTTCTCTTCATATTAAGCCGTTTTGCACCTATTTCGGCCTTCAATCGCTCCAATAATGCACAGTTATACTCGCTGTTGATGGTTTTATTCTTTTCGAAGTAGTCCACGAAGAGTATGTCATGAAAATCTCAGAAAACCGACCCATTGAGCCTCCCTAGGCCACTCCGGAGCACTCGTGCCGGCTTCATTCCATTGCCGGTCACTCATTCTGTCCACAGTGTGTAATAGTGGATCCAGGTTATAATGTCCAGACGCCAAAATTCCTACCGATTCCGCATCAACAAGTCTAAACACTGTTTCGTAGTGCTCTCGCGTTCGTGTTTTTGGCCAGGAGTGAGCATGCGCGGCACCCAGCGGCCGGATAACGTTTTCATATGCAGAATTGCGCCCAAAAAATGGCGTTTGCGCTCAGTACTAATCTTTGTGGCATCTGATAGCTCATGAGCACCTTCACATTCCGGTCAGCCAACACCATTTCATGAACTTTTTTGACATTGTTCTGTGTAACCGTATCGGAGGCCCTGCCGCTGCGGACTTGAGTGGAGTGGCGGCCACCACGAAACTCTCGAAACCATTATTTAACGTTGCAATATGACGGAGAATTTGCTCCATAATACTTATCCAACTCGTTTTTGTTTCATTCACCGTTTTGCCTCTCGAAAAATTAAATTATGTTATATGAGAGAACAAAAATCGCTTTTATCCATATTCAATATGATGCCAAACACGCCAACGACAGTCAGCTGTCAAAACAAACCTAAGCGCACACTGAAAATTAAATTTAATTTATGTTACGGAATCATAGGTGGGACTAACAAATCCATCCTTTGTTTTCTACAACAGAACTGATTTGTACTTTTAAAAAGCTACCTTCTTATTAAATTCCACACGTGCAACTGTCAAAAACACGAAGTACTTGTTGACACAGAGAGAACATTCGTTCATTGTACGAAAACAATACAAAGGGTTACGAATATTTCGTCAGCCTAGCATAGCATAGCAATTTCCGACCATACACAATCCTGGGTTGGCTGTTGTAGAGACGATGAAAGCGCCAGAAGAGCTGGCTTGGGTGTAACAGGCTCTTCATCCATCGATCTCTTTGTGCAATACCTGGCCAGGTCCTTATGATCAGCAAGGGATGAGAAGGAAGTTTTGATAAGATGTCTACTTAAGAAGATGCTGAGAACTCATGCTACCTTTATAGACATCTGGAGTTGAAAGTTGGATGGGATTGTGCGGGAGGCTTTCCTTGGCGAGAAAGCATATGTGTATTTATATGTATGTCGGTCGTTAGGAGTGACGAAGCTAAGAATGTTAATGCACTCCTCTGTTGTCCGCGTTTCTGGGCTGGAACACAATAGTTTCTTCTTGTATTTAGGCTTCTAAACCAAGAGCTTTTGTGAGAGTTTGTCGGTCGGTTGGAACATGTGCACTAACTCATGTCCTAGCCTTTTATGGCTTATGGTTATAGCGCCAATACTCGCTTCGGGTCCAGCGGCGAGTTGTCGAAGAATTCGAATTTCCAGTCTTTTATGTTGGAATTTTTAAGTTTTCGTTTTTTGGGCAGAGATCATAATCATATAAAATTTATTTCGTATTGTTGTTTGCTAAATTTTATAAGCTGTTTTGCAGGGCTGCTAGGTGATCGACTTTATTTCATTATATAACATTGATTTTTTGTCATTTTAGAGTTTCAATCATCTAACATCGCAGCGGAAGAGGCAAATAGCGGTATTTCATTATTATATTAATTTTTTTCGACTAATGGTTGAGGTATATCGCTGCATCTTAGAGTAAATTGCATATCAATATTATTTTCACTACGAATAATAAGCATAAAGATATTTTGTCGTCTTCAAGGTTATAGCGAGGGTAATTCCAGATAGAGTAGATGTGATTCTGCTGTGTATCATAAGGTCTTTTTCTATTTACCAGCCACATTTGTGAGTGGCCCCAACAACAGCCTTACTATTGGTTTAAATCGATCCTCTATTTTTTAATAAACTTTTGCATTCTACTGAAATAAATCACCCACACTTGTGAGTGACCCTAACAGCAGCCTTACTGTTGGATTGAATCAGTGCCAAAATTTGAATAACTTTAATGTGCATCTCTGTACAGAGAATAAATCGGGAACATAGTTAAATATCTTCTTCGCTGCCAACGTCAATTGAATTCAGCACACCGTTTACCAAAACCGATCCCACTGCCAACCGAACCATTTTATCCAACATCCCAGTGATTTCTCGTGGAAGTGCAGAGGTGTTCTCGGCTTCCAATAAAGCGAGTAACACTTCATCCTATTTCTACCTATTTCCTACTTGACCTGCATTCGGACGCTGCCGTAGTTTGGGTTTACCAGCTATTACACATTGAGGATGTATGATAGTCCCAAAAATCATCTTTTGGTTCTCTGTGTGATACCAGCTGATCTGGCAATACAGTAGTAGCAACCCTTGGCGGTCAATCAT
Organism: Aedes japonicus; assembly: GCA_034211315.2. Taxonomy (NCBI): domain Eukaryota; kingdom Metazoa; phylum Arthropoda; class Insecta; order Diptera; family Culicidae; genus Aedes; species Aedes japonicus. The sequence goes on from JASCZW010004501.1 coordinate 46,835, forward strand.
GTTCATGCTCATGCTCATACATCCACTGTTTATCAACGAAGACGCATGGAACTTGAATTTTTAAAATAACGGACAATACATCGTTGTTTTTATGATAAGTTATGTCAAAAGGTCTAATCTTTCAAGAAAATATAAAAAATAAGATGGCGCCCTGCCTACAAACCAAGAACACACAAGTAGCCGTTCGGTAATTAGGAGATGACTGCAAGCCAATTAGCGAACGGCATTCGTCAATTGGGGGGCATCAACAAACGTCAATGTTGACCTGGAGGCACTTGACTAATTTGTTTTTGTTTTCATTTATTTGTTTGATAAATTGTTGGTACGAGCAGCTTCTTAGTGCACCAAGCGTTAGAGCAGAATGCCAGCCAATGGATTAATCGGTAATCAACGTAATCAAAACTAGATACACACGAAAACTGATGCTGTAGCTCTTTCTGGAGGACGAGGATTTGTTCCTTGAACGACGACTGAAATGTATCCTTACGGCAGATTATTGACGGCTAACGGCTAACACATAATTGTAATTGAAATTTTTCTACGCGCATGCGGCTTCCACACGCGATCACACAAAGACAAATCAACTGGTTATCAACTAACTGATGTCGTCCCGGATCCCCACGTGACTACTCCTGTTTTTGGTCTCGTTCGGGATATCGGCAACCTCTTCGATGACGATAGACACAAACTGCAACGCACGATTCAAGCGCTCTCCGTCAGCTTGAGTGGTGACCCATATTCGGCTCGGTTTGGTGTTTTTTGAAAACTAGGTCACATTTGTGCATCTCAAGTATGAAGGTATAGTGGGGGTTTCGATACGTAAAAATAGGATAAATTTTTGTGCAAGTGATATTTTAGCCTCGTACTTCTTGTTGGAAAAGCACGCAAGTTGCATTTTGTTCGGGATTGCCCATCCTCGAACCACCAGAGCAAGCAGTTCAGCCAAGTGGATTACTTTTCCTAACCTAAATCAGCTCCAGCCGGAGAGGAAAAGAAACAAATCAAGCAAACCTCGTAATGACTTTGGTCAGAGGGGTGTACAGAGGGAATCACATCGTTGAATGTTCCACCAAGCGTAAGTACGTGCCAACATTCTTCAACGGCATTGTTATCAAGGCGCAGTTGGACACATCAAAAGGCATGACGATGAGCTAACTAGAAGCAAACCAAAGTCCAAATCCAAAGTCTACGATCCATACAAAATTTCGAAAATTGTATGGAGAAAAGTCTGTGAGGGGGGAGGCCTCCCCTCTCTCTACGAAGGGTTACCCCCACGGATCTAGGATTTATAAACAGGCCCTTATGAGGTTTCAGTGGATCTCCCTTACGCTGAACTGGCCGGTTTGTTGTGCCGCAAGAGTTCAGTAAGGATTCTTGGTCAATACCCGAAGCTTAGAGCCAGTTCTATAGATGAAATATCACATCAATTAGTTTTTCCACTTGCTACAGAAGATCGTGTGCCAGGAGGTCACCTTGAGAATTTTACTATTCACATTACGTTCTTAGTTGCGCTTTAGTATCATCCTTGCCTTAGATTCATCGTAATAACATGGAAGGACATTACGGTACATAGAGGCAAAATACATTTTTTATCTATTTTTGTTATGATATGATAGTATAATATTGCATATACATTGGTTTCAATTTATCGCAATTTGCATGATGAATTCCAGGTCTTCTAGGTCATCAAGTATTGTACAATAATTTAAAATTTAATTTTTTTTTATTTTTCTCATGGCTTATTGTCTAAATTTTATGATTCATAATGGATCCGCAAGTTTGTCTACAATTGCAACAAAACAGCTACCACGACACCTAAGAAAACGCAAGAAGAAAGAAGTGAACTCCAAAAAATTTACACATAAGGATCCATTACTGTTTATTAATTGTGAAAAAAATGCCCTGAATATAAACAACCAATGCTAATTTCTAATGGTTCTGCCTTAAGCAAGTGATACTTGTCATATCAACCATATCATGTCAACCAAAGATTCATTTCACCAGTTTTGTATGGTGTGCCCAGAATTGCTTGGATAATTTTGAAAACGGTAAACTCTCATGGGCGCTAATATATCAGGCCTTCAACATTTTTCTCATTCCTACGACATTTGTTATTGTTCCCTCATCTTTGTGTTATTTTTTTAAACTGTGCGAAAAATTAAACATCATCTCCCAGAGGCAGTCAACCAAGCATTTCCGCTAAAAAAAAACACCTCAACAACAATGGCCAAACGTGAGGTAACAGCCATATGATCAAGAAAAGCAAAACCCTTTATGTTGACACTCGCAAATACCCACACACAAACACGCATACACATCCGAGCAAAGTGCACAAATGAGACAGCTCACGTTGCATTCTCCGTTGGCACGAAAAAAAAAAACACTCACACCTTCAAATCCAGCAGCTTCGTTTTATGCAAACCAAAACACAAAAAATTGGTACACATCTTTTCCATAAAAGGTGACTGCAGTGGGAACCGGAAAAGCGTTCTCCAGAGACAGATATCCATCCGACAGGCGACAGGCTCGGGCGAAGCTTTGCCAGAAAATATTTCCCGTCTGCGAGGTTTGAGTTTGAGTTTGGGTACGTGTTCTGGTGTAGACCGGTACATAAGAGGGTAGGAGTATCTAGCATCCTTATTTTTGTTTTAGGATTTTTCAAGTGAAATGTGATCACTGACAACTGTACAACTTAACGGATGTCAACAATACACGCTAATGAAAAACTAAGCAAAGGTTAATTTCGGTTGTGAAGTTATACCAATTAACGTATGCATTTTAAACATTGACTGATTTTTGTGATTATTGAGGAAAATCGCATGCCCTGCCACCTGGTGGCGAATCACCTATGCATCGACCATCGTAGCAACCCTGTAGTATATAGCAAAAATTGACAGCGTAATCCGTTGATTTGCAGCAGCCATGGCGAAAACAGCCAAAAAACTACGCTCGATGGTTTGTTCTTACTTCCAGGTCCACCCCGGAGCGTAGAAGTTGAACATCGTGAGGCACTTTGTGTCCGCTGGATATAGCTGATCCGTTGAAACATCCCTTCTGGAGAAAGCCGAGAGTGTCCAATAGAAGCCTGGTATTGGTAGCGACCGTGAAGTGCTGCGCAAACGTCTCTCCGTGCCTTGGGCCGAGAGGTTGGTGGAACCGGCCAAACGGTCGATAAGTATCTGGACAAGATGAAAATTATTATGCGGAAGAGTCTGTCGTAGCCGGCCGTATCTGAGCAACAGGCTATCACCCAGAAGAAGTGGCTATTTTCGGTCGAACGCAACGTCGAGATCATAATGGATGACGAGACCTATTTGACGCTGGACAGCCTCCACCAAGGATGTAAGTGTTGACGTCAAATATATCTTCCACACCAAGTTCCTGATGAAGATTTTTCTGTGGCTGACGATCAGCGTGTTTATTTTTCGGGATTTGCAATGCACGGAGAATATACAGAACGAAGCGCTTGACGGAAGTTTTCGTCTTCATCATGGTGTATCACGTGAAGGAGGATGTGGTCTATTAGTCGGTACCGACCTAAGCCCATGTCTATGCCTAATTAAACCATTAATGGAGGATCTAATTCATTTATTTCGTGGCCAAAACAGAGGAGTAGTTAACCGTCAAGGTCACGAAAGAGCTGACTTCCATTTTTCCATCGAACATGGCTATGATTCCAACTAAATGTCGAAAGGCCACCCAGATAAGCGTCGAAGCATTGTCGTACAAGGCCAATTAAACGTAGAATCTAAGAAGAAACATTTTATTGACTTAACGCTTTTCGCTCCCATTGACACTTTTTATTGAATTTTTATAAACTTTGTTCCGTTAAATCCTAATATGAGCTTGAAATTACTGTACCAGGTCTATTTTTGAGATAAAAAATAAGTTTCAAATTCGTCAAAACACGTAAGTTTATGAAAAAGGGTCATTTCCAGAAATGGGAGTCCATTTCAGTTTGACAGTGCCTTTTGAATGTTCTTTTTGAATTTTATAGAATGGATCTTCCTTAACCCATTTGTGCACCGAGATTTGTTTTTAACACGTATCATTGAAGAGTAAAAGCGGGTTTTATTCACAAAATTACTAGAAACACAGTCAGCCAGTCAGTCAGTCAGCATCGGTCAGCAAAATCCTCTCGCAATACGAAGGACAAATAGTTCCGAGTGAAAGTGGAAGACAAGGATCTCTTCGTTGAGGAACTTCTGCTCGACAACGAACTCTCCAACCGAAACGCAAACGAGCTGACGAATACGTTAGTAAAGCCATGCGAAGCAACCATGCTGAGGAAACTAAAGCCGAGGAACATGTGGCGACTGGTGGCATGAGTAACTTATCATTCTTTGCATTAGTTGTCTCAAAGCCAGAAGACATGTCCAGAGCGCTAAAACCGCAGCAGACAAAGAAGTGCATAGGGTGGTGTTTCGAGCGACCAGGACCGAATTAAAACGGGAAATAAATCTAAGCAAGACAAACTGATAAAGGGTGTCCACGATGAAATTGCCACACACAAAATTGATTCGCAAAATTAGAGTTTTCATCCGATTGCCATCAAATTTTCAGGGATTGAGAAATAACTATTAAACTTCATTTTACCATTTTACTCGTATGTAATTTACAGTCCATACGCAAATGCCCGCACCTTGGCCTTAACCCCGGCCATAAGATTCTGCACAACCTGTGAATCAACCGTTTTTTGCATGTAAACCCATACTTTCTTCAGTTCCTCGACTGTCTTCACTACCTTAGGTCGTTTAAGAAGGTGCTGCTTCATAATCGCCCAGTACTTCTCGATGGGGCGGAGCTCCGGAGTGTTGGGAGGGATGAACATTTTCGGCACGAAATTGACCTTATTGTCCGCATACCACATCAGCACGTCCTTGGAGTAGTGGTATGAGGCCAAATCTGGCCAGAAGATTGTTGGGACGTTGTGGGCCTTCAGGAGAGGAAGCAGCCGCTTCTGGAGGCACTCTTCTATGTACACCTGTCCGTTCATCGTGTCCTGGGTCACGAAAGGTGCACTCCGCTTCCCGCACGTGCAGATCTCTTGCCAAACCAGGAATTTCTTCGCAAATTTGGACATCTTCTGAGTGCGGACATGCTCCGGAACGCTGAACTTATCCTTGGCCGTGAAAAACAGGTTGCCGGGGATCTGTTTGAAGTCGGCCTTCACATATGTTTCGTCGTCCATGATGCAGCATTCAACTTTCGTAAGCATGTTGAGGTACAACTTCCTGGCACGGGTTTTTGGCGGACTTGTTCTGCTTCTCGTCGCGATTAGGGGCCTTTTGTACCTTGAACGTTCGAAGCCCAGCCTTAGTTTTGGCCTTCTGGACAAAACTTCGGCTTAGGTGCAGCTTCTTAGCGTTCGGATTTCGGTTGAAGGCCCCAACTACGCGGTTGTGATTTTTAGTGTTGTACGGAATACTTTTTCCTTCACTTCTGGGCTTCCAATCGGTGGTCAACCGTTCCTCGAACCGCTTAATCACTCGCGATACCGTGGAATTCGCGATTCCCAACGTTTTAGCGATGGAACGATGCGAGAGATCCTTGTTCTCGTGATGAATGCACAAGATTTTATCACGCTGTTCTTTCGACTCCATTTCCGCGAGTTTTGATCACAGGACTTTAAAACTTGCAGGATGTAAATAATGCACTATGAACTAAATCCACCCAAATTTTCATTAAATTCTACCAAACGGTTAAAAAGTTAGAGCAATTTCATAGTATGGCAATTTCATCGTGGACACCCTTTTACAAGGAGCTGTGCCGAGCCGCTGATGTTAACCCCTGAGGCGACGCGTACCGTTTTGTTATGGCGAAGATCAAAGGCCCACAAATGGCTGCAGATCTATGTCCAGCAAAACTGAAGGTTATCGTAGATGGACTTTTTCCGACGCACGATCCAACGAAGTGGCCCCGTACACCATACGGCGAGGAAGAGACAAGTAATGTTGAGGGCATGCAAGTGTCGAACGAGGAGCTCGTGGCAGTGGTGAAAGAGCTTAAGGTGAGGAAGGCATCTGGACCGGATGGAATTCCTTAACGTGGGCTGACAGTGGCGATTCAGGCATTCTCGGAAATGTTCAGATATGTGCTACATGAATGAATAAGGGAAGACCATTTCCTGGCCAGGTGGAAAATACAGAAATTAGTGTTGCTGCCGAAGCCAGGAAAACCTCCGAAGGATCCAGCGTCGTATAGGCCAATGCGCTTGGGAAACTCCTGGAGAGCATCATTCTGATCAGGCTGACGAATTTTACAGAGAGTGAGCACGGGTCTACGAGCAAGTCTACGGTGGATGCCGTTCGGACGCCGTAAAGGCGTCCAAACGGAAGCGGGGAGGCGATCGATATTGCACTGTTGTGACGATTGACGTTAAGTACGCCTTCAATAGTGCCAGTTGGGAGGCTATTGCCGAGTCGTTGCACAGAATGAGGGTCAGTGATTATCTGTGACGAATTCTGGAGAGTTACTTTCAGAACCGGGTGCTGATTTACAAGACCACAAGTTTCCATCGTTGGCCCAAAACTTTGGAACGGGATGTACAGCGGGGTGCTGACATTGAAGCTTCCCATAGGTGTAGTGTTCGTTGGCTTTGCGAAAGACAGCGTATTATCAGTGACAGGCGAAACACTGGAAGAACTGGAAATGCTGGCGACCGGAGCAATCGGCAGTATTGAAAAAATGGATGCAAGGATCAGAGCTGCAGATACCGATGGTCAGCAACTGCAAAGCGATACAGCGAACAGAAATCGTCATCGGTGCTATATGTATAGCCTCAAAGTGCATGCTGAAGTATCTGGGTATGATGATCGGCGACCGGCTAAATTTCAACAACCACGTAGATTATGCCTGTATGAAGCCGGCGGAGGACTTCAATGCGATGACCAGAATCATGCCGCATAGATATGGAGCTAGTAGTAGTAGGCGGCGTCTACTAGCTAGTTTATCATCTTTGATACCGAGATACGGAAATCCAGCCTGGGTCGCAGCGCTGGGAACCAGGCAAAACCGGGCAAGAGTTGAAGAGGCCATGCGAGTCGTGGGTGTGTACAGAACTATTTCATCGCAGGCAGTATGCGTCATTGCCAGAATGATCCCGATTGGCATCACTTTTGCGGAGGACAATAATTGTAATCGTGGAGAAATGCCAGAGGAGTTAGGGAGCTCGTGAGAGCGGAGTCGTTGGCCAAAGGGCAACGAGAATGGGACACGGGGGAGAACAGTCGATGAACGCACCTGCTCATACCAGATTTGTCGATCTGGATGAAGAGGAAGCACGAAGAAGGCGATTTAAGAAATCTTGTCGGCTCTTCATCGAATATGGTGGGATAATCAAGAAGCGAGTGGTTGATTGGGGTAGTGGGTTGTCGATCTCGGGTGATGCACTACATCTGGGAACTCTCCGTCACTGTATTGTTAATACGCAGTCGGGGCCTGCTTGAGATGACTGTTTATAGGCATCTACGGTTTTCTTGCTTTTGAAAACGAAGCGAAAACAACATCCTGTTCGTTACAAGTTGCAAGGCCGGACATAGTAATGTTACATTTGAGATACTCCAAAAACAATCAAGATTATGTTGACACCCTTCTAGCAGACCATCTTAGATTAGGACTGCGACACAAAACGGAATTGCTACAAAACGCCATTGAGCTGACGACTGGCTTGGTAATCTCGTTCTATCTCGTAAGTCTACAGTTCTGTACAGTTAGAATCCGGAACCACATATTGCATTGTAGCGGCACGGAAAGTGACCGCTGAAAGAATTATTTTACAGCGGTTTGTTCACCTAGGCACCCACTTTTTGTAGTATAAATTTCACGGTATTTCGTGCAGTGAGTCAAAAGCTATTCCGAGCTCGGAAATTGTACCAGCAGGTTTTGACGAAGTACCAAGGATGCCTGCTCATCGACGATAAAACCTACGTCAAAATGGATTTTGGACAGCTTCCTGGCCAAAAATTCTACATGGCGACGGCAAGAGGAGATGTTCCTGCGAAGTTTGAGTTTGCTTTGACAAATTTTCTAAAAAATAAACTGATGATTTGGCAAGGGATATGCAGCTGCGGAGCAAAGACCAAAGTTTTCGTGACGAATAAAACGATGAACTAGAAGCAGTACAAGGAAGAATGCATCAAAAACCGCGTACTACCTTTCATTAAAACCTATAATGTTTCCTTGAAGTTTTGGCCAGATATGGCGAGTTGCCACTACAACCGGGAAGTCATCCAGGGGCACCGCGTTCATAACGTAGATTTCATCGATAAAAACATAAATCCACCCAACTGCCCGCAGTTTCAGTCCATTGAGAGATTTTGGGCAATAATGAAGCGGAAGCTTAAGAAATGTGGAAAAACGGCTCGAGACGCGACTCAGATGTCCAAAATGTGGAACACATGTGCCAAGAAATTTGACTCCGGAGATGTGCAGCGTTTGATGGAAGGAATGAAGAAGAAAGTGCAAATTTTCCTTAGAAACGAAGAAAAATGATTTGTATTGATGTTTTCCTTAAAGTACAGTGAATTAATAGATTCAAAACCAATGAAGGAAATAATTTCGACAGTTAAAAAACCTTTTCTTCCCAAATTTTCTTTAGTTTGTTGCTAAATATTTTTAGTTTTTAATAATGAAACGAATTCACTGATAAAAAATATTATTGAATTTTCTACGTTATCTAATGCACATAAAGGGAATGCTAGATTTTACAGATAAAAATTGGATATTTCGTGTAAATTTTAACCAGTTAACTCTTAAAGCTAGCCTGTTGTATGAAGGATTGCAAATATTGTTGTATGGTGCATGAAAGATTGCAAACAATCTCGTTGTTTACGCCTCCTTTGGCTCTCACGAATTTGTGAACCAGTCTAATGGGAGATGCTTACACTCCTCAAATGAGGGTATCTGATATCAGTCATGATAGGCACTCAGAATGGCAAACAAAGCACGGACCAGGGATTTTTTTATGGTAAAAATTTCAGCAGCCGTTTCCTTCTTCCCGTAGATGATAAAGTTGGCAAATATAATGGCCAAAGGTTGAAAATGTGTTTGAGTTGTTTTTTATCCAAATAAACCCGTGGAGGAATTGACACTTCTTTCCTTCACACTTAGTTTTGGTTTTCGGTCTCGATTATTTTTCTACCAAATTCTCTACAGCAGAACCAATTGAGCTTGAGCAATTCTTTGCCAACGAATTGCGAAGGAGATTGAAGCTTGAATGTCGGTTCAGAACTTTTTCAGCGAAAATAATGAATCTTACCTGAGTCTGCGACAGGCAAATGCACCCTACCGGGCACTTTTTGACAGAAAATTGTTCACATTCGTGAAATCGCCATAGGACTCCGATGTAGAACAGTACTCGCCAGACGACATTCATAGCTTCTTTTCGGAATTGCTGCTGCCGTACGGTGTTCTGTGGTGACAGGGAAAGTTGGTAGTTGGTTTATTGAGTTCTAATGATATGCTACGATTCCACTTATGTGCAGTTGAGATTTTACTGTAGACTGATGGTCGTGTGATGAGTGGGGATTATCTGAAATTGAGAGAAAAGGTGAAAGATTAGAAACAGTTTTCTCGGTTATTGATAGTTTTTGAATAATTAGGCATGTCCACTTGATAAATTTCTGCGGAAAAAGTTTATGCATTAGTATAAAATTTAAAACAATAGGACTTTGAAGAAAATTAAAGGAATGTGAACCATAAAAATTTGATGCTGAATTTCCGAAGAGATGCAAATTTGAAGTATATATAAATAAATTGCACATAGCCATGGTTGATTTCCATACAACGTCTTCTTCTTCGTTAGCATTTCAAGCTCATTGCTTTCACAATTAGCTTATTGCTTGCTCTCAACTTAGTGTTCTAGATGCACTTCCACAGTTATTAATTGAGAGCTTTCAATGCCAGGTACCATTTTTGCATTAGTACGATTGTCTGGCAAGTACAATCATACGCTATGCCCAGGGAGTCGAAAAAATTTCCATAACGAAAAATTCCTAGACCAGACCGGGAATCGAACCCAGCCACCTCCAGCATGGTGTTGCTTTGTAGCTGCGCCTTTACTGACTGAGCGTTTAATGAAATATACACCATATTTCTATAATATAAATAAATAAATTGGAACAAACTCACCAAATTAATCTTTTAATAACATTTGGGAAAACTTGATTTTAGAGATTGATCACAAGGGTGGCTAAAAAAATCGCTCCTGCTACACCCCACACTACCGATTTCAAATCAGGTCTTGGTTCTTCAATTTATTAGTATTTCCCATTCCTCTCAACAGGCCAGTGCAGTTTGAGTTTCACATTCAATAAAGCTCATTTTTTTGATAATAGTCAGGACCTGATTTGGAATCGACTGAGTAAGGTGGAGCAAAATCGAAAATCGTGTCCACGATAGACCTGTGTGCCGATCTATGTTGAATCGGCGGCGGCGTGTATGGTATTTTTAAACGGCGGCGGCGGAGCAGCCGGCACCACGCCGCGGTCGTTACTGGCGACGGTGACGGTGGCGTGGATCGGCGCGGGCATAAATTATCGCCGCAACATTTCCTTATGCTTATTCTTTTTAATTGCTTGGCTTTCTAGTGCACTGTAAAGACTAAAGGATCACCCCAAGTCGTATATTTTGATGTAAGGCCCGGATATCAATAGTGTTATATGACTCAGGTCGATATATGTATATCAGTATGTGTGTATGTATGTATGTGTGTGTACAAAGATATGAGATATAACATTAGAATTTGTTCATAACAAGTCGACAGGGAATTCGGCTAATGTCATTATTACTAAACTTAACCAGTTTCGGAAGCGTGAATAATCGTAATAACCAATGCAAATACCTAAATGGTTTTAATTTATTGTCTTCAAAGTATTTATGTTATTATACCTGTTTTTTCAGCGTTCAGATTTCAATTGCGCATTTCGGAATTTTCGTGTACGAAAATATTTTTATTATCATTTACCGGGTGTATTGAAGATGTTCTGGCCGAAATTGTTAATCCCGCGACATAAAATACCCTTTCGCTCAAAGTAGTCGTGGCCGTAAAAATCTAAAAATCTAAATTTAGAGATCCAAAAATCTAAAAATCTAAAAATCTTAAAATTTTACAATCTTACAGTCTAAAAATCTTAAAATTTAATAATCTAAAAATCGGAAAATCAAAATATCTAAATATCTAAACATCCAAAAATCTAAAAATACAAATCCAAAATTCTAAATATCTAAAAATCTAAAAATCTAAATATCTAAAAATCTAAAAATTCTAAAAATCTAAAAATTCTAAAAATCTAAAAATCTAAACATCTAAAATTCTAAAACTCCTAAAGTCTTATATAAAAATCTGAAAATTTAAAAATCTGGAAATCTTAATATCTGAAAATCTGAAAATCCATAAATCTAGAGATCTAAAAACCTAAAATTCTAAGAATCTGAAAATATAAAATCTGAAAATCTAAAATCTGAAAATCTAAAAATTTTAAAATGTAAATATCTTAATATCTAAAAATCTCAGAATCTAAAAATTTAAAAATCTTAAAATTCAAACAACTAAAAATCTAGAAATCTAAAAAATCTAAAAATCTAAACATCTAAACATATGAAAATCTCATAATCTGAAATTCTAAAAATCTTAAAATCTTAAAATCTTAAAATCTTAAAATCTTAAAATCTTAAAATCTTAAAATCTTAAAATCTTAAAATCTTAAAATCAAAATATCTATAAATCTAAAAATTAAAAAAAATATAAAAATTTAAAAATGCAAACATCTAAAAATCTAAAAATCTAAAAAAACATCTTAAAATTTGGAAATCAAAAAATCTGAAAATCTGAAATCTAAAAATCTTTAAATATAAAAATCTGAAAATCAAAAAATCTTGAAATCAAAAAATCTTAAAATCAAAATATCTTAATGTCTGACAATCTCAAAATCTCAAAATCATGAAATCTGAAAATCATAGGCTTTAGAAAGTGAAATTTTTTAAAATCATATAAGCAAAAAATCTTAAAATCTTAAAATCCAAAAATCTGAAAAACTGAAAATCTAACTAACAAAAAATCTTGAAATCTCTCAATCTTACAGTCTAAAGATCTTGAAACGTAAATATTTAATACTCTTGAACCTAAAAGTTTTAAAAATCTTAAAATCTAAATATCTTAAAATCTAAAAATCTAAAAATCTTAAAATCTAAATATTTAAAATCTGAAATCTTAAAATTTAAAAATCTAAAAATCTAAAAATCTAAACATCAATAATTTCTAAAAATCAAAAAATCGAAACATCTTAAATTCTGAAATTCCTTAAGTCTTTTATAAAGATCAGAAAATTTACAGATGTGAAAATCTAAATATCTGAAAATCTGAAAATCCAAAAATCTGATTATTTTAAAATTAAAATATCTTAAAATCTTAAAATCAAAATATCTAAATACATGAGAATGTAAAAATTGAAAAATCTTGAAATCTGAAAATCTCAAGATTTAAAGAGTGAAATCTTAAGATCTTATAATCAAAAAATCAAAAAATCTTTAGGTCCTTAGATTTAAAAGTATGAAAATCTTACTAACAAAAAAATTTAAAATCTCTCAATCTTACAATCTTAAAATCTTAAAATTTAAAACCTCAAATTCTAAAATTCTAAGACTCTAAATATTTAAATATCTATAAATCTTAAACTTTAAAACTCTAACAATTCAAACATCTACAAATCTAAAAATCTGAAAATCTGAAATCTAAAAATCCTAAAATTTAAAAATCTTAAAATCTTAAAATCTTGGAATCTTGACATCTTAAAATCTCGAAATCTAAAAACTTGAAATCAAAATATCTTAATATCCAAATCTATAAATCTAAAAATCTTGAAATCTGAGAATCTTAAGCTTGAAAAAGTTAAATATCTTAAAATCTTATATTCGAAAAATCAAAATATCTTAAAATCCAAAAATCCAAAAATCTGAAAATCTAACTAACCAAAAATCTTAAAATCTCTCAATCTAAAGATCTTAAAACCTCAACATCTAAAACTCCTAAACCTATAAGTCTAGAAATCTAATAATCTAAAAATCTTAAAATCTAAAAATCTTAAAAAAATAAAAATCTAATATCTAAAAATCTTAAAATCTAAAATCTAAAAATCTAAAAATCTAAATATCTAAAATCTAAAAATCTAAAGATCTTGAAATCAAAACATTAGTAATTTCTAAAAATCTTGAAATTTAAAAATCTTTAAAGCAAAATATCTAAATATCTAACAATGTTAAAATCTAAAATTTTTGAAATCTGAAAATCTTAAGATTTAAAAAGTGAAATATCTTAAGATCTTATAATCAAAAAATCAAAAAATCTTGAAATACATAAATCCAAAAATCTAAAAATCTAAAAATCTGAAATCTGAAATCTAAAAATCTAAATATATAAAAATCTAAATATATAAATCTAAAATCTAAAAATCTAAATATATAAATCTAAATATATAAATGTTAAGATTTAAAAAGTGAAATATCGTAAGATCTTATAATCAAAAAATCAAAAAATCTTGAAATACATAAATCCAAAAATCTGAAAATCTGAAAATCTGAAATCTGAAATCTAAAAATCTAAATATATAAAAATCTTAAAATCCTAAAATCTTGAAATCATAACATCTAAAAATCTTGAAATTTAAAAATCTTTAGAGCAAAATATCTAAATATCTAACAATGTTAAATCTAAAAATCTTGAAATCTGAAAATCTTAAGATTTAAAAAGTGAAATTTCTTAAGATCTTATAATCAACAAATCAAAAAATCTTGAAATCCATAAATCCAAAAATCTGAAAATCTAACTAACAAAAAATTTTGAAATCTCTCAATCTTACAATCTAAAAATCTTCAAATCTGAAACCTTAAGGTCTGAAAATCTAAAAATTTAAATATTTCAATGCCTAAAAATCTAAAAATCTTAAATCTTAAAATCTAAAAATTCAGAAATTTCAAAAATTTAAAAATTTAAAATCTTGAGATCTAAAATTCTAAAAATCTTAAAATATTAAAATCTAAAAATCATACAATATTAAAATCTGAAAATCATAAAATCTTAAAGTCTGACAATCTAAAAATCTCAAAATAACAAATCAAAAGATCTTAAAATCTTAAATTATTTACATTTTTAAATCTTAAAATCTAAAAATTTCATATTCTTAAAATTTAAGATGTCAAAAATCTAAAAATTCATAAGTTATTTAAATCAAATTTAAAATATTTGCAAAGTCAAATAAATACAAAAAATAAACAAATAAAAAACCGAAGAAGTTTAAAAATCTAAAAATACCAAATTCTGATAATTAAGGGAAAAAATAATCTCGACCACAACATTCTTCTATTTAAACTCTTTGAATCTTCTGGCAAAATAGAAGCGCTTTCAGCTTCAGAAAACCCCCCTGACAATAATAGAAGAAAAACCGCAAAAGACGCCATTTAACCTATCTCAAGTTCTGAAAATAAAAAATACACTAAATATCTTAAAATTTTAACATCACAATATTTTGAAATCTTATTATCTTATAAAATCTATAGAGTATCAATACCTTAAACAATAAATGTTTAAAAAACCCAAACTGTTTTAAAATTCATTTATGTAGGTGTTTGCACACTTAAAAAATTTAACAGTATTCGCTGATTATTTACCGAACTTTCAACAGCTGAACGTTCGGTAGTCCAATTTAACGGATTTCGGTAAAATTTGACAAGTTCCGATTATTTTTTACCGAAATACTGTAAAATTTAGCCGAAAGTCGGTAATTTGGATTACCAAACATTCAATTGTTGAAAGTTCGGTAAAAAAAATCACCGAATACTTTAAAATTTTCTAAGTGTGTAATGATAAAATATTAAATCAATTATAAAAAAGTTCAAATTAAAAGCAGTGAAACATACTGAATTATCAATATTTTTACAACATCACAACAATCGCATTTAAAAAGAATCCACTGTGGACTGATTTACCGATTAATTCAATGGTTAGCCAAGTAACTTGATTCGGGATTCGTCACGTATAAATAAAACAAAGTTTTCCCGAGGATGGTTTCACTAGGCAAATGTGTTGTCCATTATGTCTCTCGGTGATATTACCAATAACCCATATCTTTCGCACTGAGCGATTGAAAATTTCACTTCCCACGCAACAATACCTAGTCCATGCAGAATCCCTTTGCTCATATACTATCACCGAAACGACGTAGAATATTTCTAAAGTTGTCACTCAATATACCATTTCTTGCTTCCCGACACATTCTACGAAACTCACACTCCCCCTTTCACACCCACACCGAACGAACACTTGCTGTTGATTGGCAGACGTCGCATCCAAAGTTTGCTTCGAATTTCCACTTGATGATGATCATAATCAGCACCCTTCACCACCGACGACGGATCGAAACAAGTTGCCTCCCTCCGAACCAGTCAGCCAGCAGCATTAATTTTCCCCGACGATTATTTCCCAACAAAACCAAGCTATAAATATTAAGCAGAGCGCCCTCAGAGAAACTTTTGGGATCCCTGGCCAAAGAAAGCGGAAAAAAGTTTGCCGCTCGACGGCGGCGCGGTGCGGCTGTTTGTTTCTTGCTTGCAGTTGTTGGCAAGACGCTGCCTGCTTGTGGTGATGCTGGTTGGGAGATATATCTATAAATAATGCGTCTTTCGTTGTTTTTGTTGAGACCATCTCACCCCCTGGTCCCTGGTTTGCAATTGCTGCCATAATTCTTCTCCCGGAAACACCTTCCCAGTTGGCTGTTGCGGCACATCGCTGCATCCCCATAGGTAGGTAGGTACTTGATGCACATAGTTTTGTACAACTGTCTGGGGCCTCTCATTCCCACACACACACACACCGTTTCATTTCGAGCGTGCCAGCAAGAAAGGAGGGGGAAGGATGAAGAATGTAGACAAGAATGTAGACTGTTGCATGTTGGGAAAGTTTGAGTGCAAGTTCGTTGGTGGGATTCTGTGAGTTTTTGCTTCTGTTGTGAGGGACACCTCCACTGTTGCGTGTTTACCTGAATGTGGTCTTTCTGCATTGTGATGAAGGTGGGATTAGGAAAAACTGGGGCTTCTGTCAAGTTTTCTTACGATGCTGGGTTTATACGTTTTTGAAGCCTGAAAAGTATAAATACAACAAACTTCTATCTTATGGCTTGTGAGTTGAGCAGAGATTATCTGGATCTGCAACGTGATTTCTTTTGCATGATGCTGATTTTTCGAACAGTACATAAAACCTGATGAGAATGCGTTTGATTCGTTATTAGCGTTCCCTGAGGGTTATATCATGGCTCTACTTATTTGTCCAGCGTTTATTTATGGCAAATGAGAAGTAAAGAATATTCAACTTTGCCTATCTGATTAAGCTGATTCGACTTCCAGAAAAACAAAAACTTACGATCTTGCATGGTTAGTTATGGTTGGTCTGGAGCCGAACCAGCTGTGGCTGAAAGGCTCTTTAATAAAGATAAATCAAGCAATCAATCAATCAATTATGGTTGGAAATGTTCCAAAAAACATCCCTGGAAACTTTCAGATTTTTCATTAATCGTTTAAAGCCTGTCCACGTTAAATTTAGGGTACTTTTCTTTCAGCATAGATTTTGAAATATTTCACGGATCGCTGAAACGTTTCACTTATATGACAGCTAAAACCATCCACTTTATTTTGAGGCACGACATGTTAACATTCTTGTTATCTTTGTTGCATACTCAACACAATAATGAGAAATTACATGGCAGAAGAATAGAGATAATAGAGTATCATAACATCCGATTGTTGTTCAAGAAAGAGACATAGCGTGGTATGTGTATTGCTTTGTATGCAACAATAATAAATTCAATCATGTAACATGTTGCATCTAGCGAAAAGAGACAATGTTTGGTGTAAAGGGTGTTTCGATCAAAATTTGGTCGACTTGACGCATTTCCTTGCATCGCGCAATAAAAAATTTTGCACACCCCTCATTTTGAAGATGTGTGCGTGTAGCATCATGCCTTTTTTTGATTTTGGATAACTTAGTTATCAAACTTGCACAAGATTTTACGTCAGCGAAAACCTCACGCCGTTGTGCGAATGCGGCTAAAAACGTATCAACGTATGAAAGTGTTCGGGAACGTTTGCATAAAGCTGGATGGGAATTCACACGTTGGCCAAAGCACGATCGCGAACGAAGTTTCATTGCGTGGTACAGGACGATGGACTTACGTCAAGGCAGACTTTAAACAGCTTTCTGGACAGGTATTTTATACGGCAACTGGACGGGGAAACGTGGCAGCACATGAAACTGTCAAAACTCGCGAAGAAATATCTGATGTGGCAGGTCATCTCTACCTGTGGTTTGAAGAGCAACGTTAACATTGCGACCTGAACCGTCAACCAGGAAATTTATCTGATCGAGTGCCTACAACAACGTCTACTGCCTTTCCTGAAGCGACACAATTGTTCCGTTCTATTTTGGCCGGGTTTGGTATCTTTCCAGTACGGACAAAAGACCATGGAGTGGTATGCTGCCAACAACGTTCAAGTGATGCCCAAGGACAAGAACTCTCCCAACACACCAGAGCTCCGCCCAATCGAACAATATTGGGCCATCGTCAAGCGGAACCGTAAGAAGACTTTGATCGACTCACACACATTATTGTTTGGCCAAATTTTGATCGGAACACCCTTTAATTCTTCTTTCGTGTGTATGTGTGTGATTGTCTTTGTATGTTTATGTGTGTGTTCGTGTTTGTTTTTTATGTGTACGCTTGTGTATTTGTGTAAAGATATGAATAAGCTCATTTTCGCCACAAATCTTATGAGGATTCGACAAAAATATCACTGGTAGTCATACTGAGTGCCCAGGAGAACACATCCGGCCATGTTGCGGGTACCTCAAAAGAAGTGGCCAGTTTTTAATCGGCACCAAAACATACCATGCGACACCTCAAATCACATTGGAGTTCAATAGTAAATGCAATACTGGTGGTATCAGGTGCCCAAAACCTTATTGGCATGTTTTTTGTACCTCCGGGGAAGAGACCAGTTTTTTTTTACTTGAACCGGAACATTTCCTGCGACAACGCAAATCAAAAATGAAATCCAAAATAAGTGGTAGAATTAAGTGTCCACCCCCGATAAAGTGGCCAGTTTTTGACATGGACCGAAACCTATCTTGCGATACCTCAAATTGTATTAGAATTCAAAACTAAGTGCTATGATAGTGACATATAGTGCCCAGAACTACATTGGTCACATCAGGATATTCACCTCCGGGGAAATGATGTTGTTGTTGTGTTGTTTTGGGAGGGACTTTAACCAATTGGCTACACAAAGTTGCAATATGTATTCATGTGTGTAACATGATTGAAACCACATCATTACTTTGTTTAGCTGAAAAGCTCCAGTTACAATTATAGATCCTAAATTCAGTACTTCAGGACAGGTTGAATGACTAAGAACATCCCAGATTATCTCATAATGTCGGTGGTCTTTTCATAAGATTCAATAAACATAGTTGAATACATATCATACATTTTTACATCTGAAAAAGCTACAGTTCTAATTGTAGATCCTAAGTTATAAACTAATAAACAGTATGGTATGACCCAGAACATCTCAGATTTCATCATGATGCCGGTTGACCTTCCAGAAAATCCATCGAACATTATTGAATATATATTGTAAACTTGTCTAATCGTAAAAAACAATTAAACATTAAACAAGTTAAACAATAGATCCCATTTTCTGCGCTCCGGAATTGTTTGGACGACCAAGAACATCCCAGATTATCTCATAGTGTCGGTTGACATTTTAAAAGATTCGATGAAATTGATTGAATATATATCGCTTATTTGTATAGCTAAAACAGGCTACATTTACAACTGTAGATCCTAAGTTCTGAACTTCTTCAGGTTCAGGATGCTCTGGGTTAAAAAAAATTCTCCGATAGAATAGTCAATTTGCAACAAGTTTGACTACAATAGTGTTTGTTTTTGTTCAGTGTATGTTTCGAAGAGTTTAAACAGCTTCTGGGTCTGGTTTTATATACCGCAATTCAAAGGACCGC
This sequence comes from Aedes japonicus, assembly GCA_034211315.2. Lineage (NCBI taxonomy): Eukaryota > Metazoa > Arthropoda > Insecta > Diptera > Culicidae > Aedes > Aedes japonicus. The sequence continues at coordinate 65,901 of JASCZW010004501.1, forward strand.
CGTTGCCGAGCATTTTCGGACAAAGAAGGTGTTCAAATTCCCGAAGAAGTATTTGATTTGGCAGGCCATATGTAGTTGTGGTCGAAAATCTAAAAGTTTCATCTCTACCGTCATCATCAACGAGGATATGTACGAGAAAGTATGTCTACGGTTGCTACAAGCTAAAACAAATTAAGACGGTTAAATTAAGCGCAAACACCTACAATTTTCACCTGACCATAAATGCGTTTAATTTTACCATGCCTTCGATTGGAGTCAACCATGGTAGGGTTGATATTAACATGAGATCTGTCAAATATACCATACATGATGCCGGTTGTACGATAAACGTAGTAAATTTGACTGAAATTTCATGGTAGTTTTGAAAATAGGCATAGTCGGATAAAATGGTAGTTTTTACGGCAAGAATTTTTTTAGCGTACCATTTGTCAGAAGCCACGACTCTCCCATTCTGTTTTGGCCTCTTTTCACCATGCGAAATCCGTCCTGGACTACATAGTATAAGGTATAAGAGATCATGTACGAGCCAAGAACAGCCAATTCACCAAACTGTCCAGAACCTTGCCCAATAGAGAAGTACTGGGCTCTAGTTAAGCGGAAACTTAATGGTACCGGTGCTTCCAAAAGAGGATGGACAATCGTCACGGCGGCCGTATCTGAGGATACCGTACGGAATCTGATGGCGGGTGTGCCACAGAAAGCTCGAGAATTATACAGAAAGAAGAATTAACACCTTACTCAACTGTTTTTAAAGTAGATTTAACTCTAATATTGTGAAATAAACAATCGATTTTGTTGAATTATGTGTAACTGTTTATAGCTACAATTATTTTGGTGTCTGAATTTTAACATATACAGGCTTTAGCTTGAATGGGATTTTGACTTTTTCAAAACGGGGGAACTAGTATTTTCAATGATTTGTTCTCAAAATCCACTTTAACGTTGAGCTAAACCATTAAGGGCAATGCTAAATTTGTGTTTTAATGAGGACAATTATCCGATTCTGAAGTGCTGCTCAATTTTGAAGAGTGATTTCACAATTTCTAAAGTGGCACCACTGTCTGAAAGTGGGTGGTAGCTCTCGGTTCCAATAATTTCACTCATCACGTTAATATAATTTGAACGTGTAATAACTGTCACCTTATCGATGCTTGGTGCCCTGGAGAAATTTATTGGGATGGGCTACCACTAGTTAGTCTGCGATTTTTTCGGTAGGTGGCCCTACCGGGATGCATAATGTTTGTATTAATTGGTTGTAACATGGATTATCTCGAGATCCCGGCCATATGGGAAGTTACTGTCTTCAGCAGAATTGTTCAGTAGGTCAAGGCCTTGCGGTTGAGGGTAGCTCAGAACACCCAAAAGTTGAAATTGTAGCAAAAAATGTAATTGCAGTTTTTGCAATCATATCTTGAGAAATGATTCGGAAAAGGCAATTTTGCCCATCATGATCCACAAAGCTTTTTATGGTATAAACAAAGCCATGCAAGTGTCTGCAAGTGGTTATCGCTGTGTGCTTAGGGCCTCGACAGTCGCAGCAACCGTTGGGTTTTTGATCAATCGTCAACAACTTCTCAAATGGGTGAGACAATGACACAGAACGCCGCTACGTTATAGATCATTGCACGATGCCGTCATCAATTGAGTTTTTACACTTCAGGGAGCTTGTTCACGTGGACTTAGAATATTTTCAATAAGATCGGTTTGAAATTTTGTGCTCTAAATTTATTACAATTGGAGTAAAATTGCCGAAAAACAGGCACCAGTGCTTATTTTTACATGATTTCCTGAATCTAATCGATTAGAATCCAGAAAAAACCAATGCAAAATTTCGTTTGAGCGGCTCAAATTCTAACACCTTGTAAACAAGCTCCCTGAACTGTCAAAAAAGTGAGATGAATACATTCGGTGCAATGATCTATTTGCCACTGTTGCTATTCCGTTGTCAAGTGTTCTATTTTTATTTTGACTCGTCATCACACTCCCATCTCCCTCTCATCAAGTCACCATGCGTTGAAATGAATTAAACGAAGCCATGTAAGTGTGTGCGACCGACATTTGCTTCATTGTTGTAACGTTGAGTGCCTCGACAGCCGAAGCAACTGTAGGGCATTTATCCCGATCACCTCAACTTGTTATGGTGGGTGGAGGCACAGGACTGAAGCGGCTGTCATCCACGAACAACAATCGTGAAGCCGAAAACGTGGTGCTGCGTGTGATGCTTATTTGACAGCTCGGTTTTCTTGAAGACTATATGCAGCAAACACAATATCCGCGGCGGAAGTTGTCGTGTTTTGTCGTTTATTTGATTTGAGAAAAAAATCTTCCGCTTTGTACTTAGGCAGAGGTTATCACAAGGATTGCATTTTTACATTATTTATTAGCCAGGTACTATAATATTTCATCTAGATTACTGATACAAGTAGTTTGGTAGAAGAAATATTGAAAAAAAATATAATCCATTGGGAACCGAGCTTGAAATGCTCAAATCGTCACTAGCGCCACACCAAAAGTTGCAGGCTTCAAGAAATATCGCTCTCTGCACTCCTCTGGGTGGAGGGTTACAATGAAGAGTCGTCACGCTGAAGGCGGTGGTTTGAATCTCAGGTGCGGATCGAGATCGTTTTTTTGTGAGCCATTGAATTTACTACTACTAATCAACTGTCAAACTTCACGCACAAATTGAATTGCAAAAACGCACACATTAGCGAATTCATGTGTTGCTTTTTTGCCCACGACCAATGTTGCATTTTATCTCCAAGTTACGAGAAATGAAACCAAAACATGCGAAATTACAATCTTGCTTTTTTATTTTGGGTGATTTGGCTCTCTACGCGGCACACTCTTGTACAATATGTATCTCGAGATTCTGACCATCCAGGAAGATGCCGTCTTCGACAAAGTTTTACAGGTGGACCTAAAGGCCGTAAGTCTGACGCCATTTTGGAATCCAAGATGGTGGCCTCCAGTTTTAGAAAAACTGGGAATTACTGTCAAAAACTCTGTAGATTTCTAAATATAAACATAAACATTAACATCTAAATATAAATATAAACTCTGTAAAATATAAACTGTATATTTTCGGATCGGGAATGGCGTAAAATACGAAAAATCGATGTCCGACGAAATTTTGAAACTGATGGTGGTGAAAATAGATTTCCGATGCCATTTTAGAAGCCTAATATGCATACTTTTTTTATCAAGAATGGCGTACAAAGGCTGGAAATCGATTTCTGACGCCCTTTTGGAATCCAAGATGGTGGCTGTTTCATTGAGGGCAACGGCTTCTTCATTTTTTCCCAGCTTAGTCGAAATTTATTCCCGATGATTAGGTACGAGGCCTCACAGACGAAAACTCACCGATCGTGTCTCTGAGGTATATCATTCAAATACAATAACGGATATTATTCGCAGCTGAAAGCTTGCACAGTTTGAAAGAAACAAATAATTTTCACGTTATCTAATGCGCATAAAGGGAATGCTAGATTTGGCTTAAGTTAATGGGACCTTTGATCTAATTTTATGTTAGATATCGCTGCAAACAGGCCTGTTGTATAGAAGATTGCAGAAAATATTGCACGGCGTATGAAATATTGCAAACAATTACAACTAGGGGAAATTTTACGCGTCTGTTAAAATTAATTTTATTTTTGTGTGACGTTTAAAAACAGGTAATTTTAGCGTTAATATACGACTCTTTTAATAAGAATCCCCAAAGCTGTGCAGGAGCTGAAAAGTTTTGGTCCCTTGTGTTGGGTTGGGCGACTGCAATCTAAGTGAATGTGGACAAGGTAATTAGGACGTAGATCACGATATCTAGTCTTGTGCTAAACATCGTGCATCTGAGCTTTATGATTCTCTTCGAGTTCGAGGTAGACAACCCAATGTACTGGTTCGAGATATTTTGGCTCTACGTGTTTATGAAACTTATTTATGTGTTTATAACTTACATTAGCCTTAGATTGTAGTTTAGTATGAGTTTTTTTTATCTGTGTTTGTGTGTTTTTTTATCTTTCTCAAAAATGTTCAAGTCAAAAAAAAGCAAGGACAGTTTTTTGCTATTACTTTTTGATTTGAAAATTGCAACACCGTTTTCCTCAGATGATTTTTATAACTTGAAAAGATAATAGTTTTGGAATGTAAATCTTGCCAATGTCGCTTACCGTTAGCGAGTAGTTAACGATTTTCTTTTAAAATTACGCTCTTTCTAATTGTGTTTTACTTAATTTAAAAAAAATATCTATCTCCAGTTTTCAGACATGATATGCAATAGTAAACAATTCTTTCAAATGCTGTTAGGAAATTTTTTTTTGGTTTGCCCCAACTAGAAAAACCAACATTTAAAAAAGGCCTATTTTGTTTACAAAAACCATAATAACTTTCGTTTGACATACGACAGAGGCAATTTCAGCACACCAAAAGTTTAATCTTTTTTTTTTTATAAAATCACTGGCAAGACAACTTTGCTGAAATATTTGAAACAAAAAAGTTACAGCAAAATAACGGATTTTTAAAGGGACACCATAAGCTATGTAGGAAAAAATGCGGTCATATCAAAAAGTACAGAAAAAATTGTAACATTAAAGTTGCTGGAAATTATTTACTCTACAATTGTTTTGAATAATGTATGCCATTATTTCTGCAAATATAAAAATTAGATTCTCGATTTTTCTGAAAATAAGGACCACCCTAGTTTTCATTCACACCAAAAGGTGCGCCTTGATATTAGAAACAATTTTGTAGAGGACAATTTTCCTCCAAAACTTCAAATTTAGGCTGAAAATGTATCTTTCCAGCTATATTCGCATTCCGGGACACTGTGCATTGTTCAAATTTATGCGAAATCCAGTAGACTTGCTATGAACGCTGGTGTAAGCTTATGTTCTTATAGTTGCGATAACACATTCAAAAATTCCAAATCAATTTTTATTTCAGTTTAAAAAAATCAGTTCAAAACTAGGTTAGGCAAAGCTAGCTTGGCCAATAGAAAAGAAAAATACAAAATAATTACAGAATAAATTAAATTGAAAATCTACTAAGATCTGATCAAATGACCGAATTAAAATCAAAGCTAGAAGACAGTGAACTACAAACATTTTTCTTCATCGAAAAACTCTGCAGATAGATTTCCCCAACCAGTTTATCAACACGCCTACCTGTTATGAAAAGTTTGCCATCATTTTTGCGAGTCCGTAAACTTTAAGCCAGCCACCTGCACAATACCTGCACCTCTAGAAAAGGGAGTCAACAAGCGATTGTACAACTCATCCCGGAATCTTCGAGAAACGGCACTTGAATAGAATCATTTTATGCTTACCTGCCCCCACCCTGCTCGTTTCACTTTTTATTTGGATTATCTCATGAGTTGGCACAAAAGTTTAACTCCTCTTTCGGGAGGCGCAGAGAGAGAAAAACTCGAAGAAAGTGAAGCAAATGAAAGAGAGAATGGAACTGCAGTTTATGCATATTGACTGGATGCTGCTGCCGGCAGGATGGTACTCTTGTAGAAGCATAAGACTCCTGTACCGTTGGTTAGTTGTTAGCGGAAGCAAAATTGCTAGACGACTGCACACACAATAGAGGAGACGTTTCCACCCGGAGCAAACAGGGGAAATAAGGAAAATTTAATAAAGAAGAGCTGTACAATCTCCAGCAAATACGGCATGGGGGTGGAACTGTTGTGTGCTCGGCGCTTTCTTTTGAATTCAGGAGAAGCTGTAAAGGACGGGTTATGGGTGGAAATCCAGCAAGTCAAATTAATTCCCTTAAATATTTAGAATCAATGGTAAGCCATGCGGGCTTCCTAAGCAGTATGCAAACTTTCGCAATTCCAATTTTCGAAGATTCACTTCAGGAACATTTGCCTGTCAGTGTTGACACACCGAGACTTGACATGACGTTGTCGTTATATATGAATTTGTATGCATACAGAACTTTGTTTCTTTTAGTCAAATCAAATTGGGATTACCATTTCAAAATCCGTACCGTCTACCTTTTACAACTGTCGTTTGTCATTGTTGGTGCTCAGTGCCTTCAGCCCGGGTTTCGTTCGTTTTTTTCCCCTCAGAGCTTCTCGATGGCAAAGTATTGAAAGGGAAAGGTAAATAGAGCTTTTGACCTGCCCCGACGGTGCTGAGAGCAAGATGTTTGTCGATGATGCTCATGGAATTGGGTGAGTATGAGCTTCTTTCGGTTTGCCTCTGCTGCTTGATTTTCGTATTTGCCGAAAGAAACTTGAGTTGTTATCATTGCGGAAGGAAGTACCTTTGCTTTATGCCAAAATTATGTTTACCTTTGCTTATTCGTTCCTATTTTGTGTGGGTTATAAATACGTATACGTAATCGAATATATGCTTGTTAGCCGAAAAATTACATATTGACTGATTTCTCATATAATTCGATTTGTGAAGAATTGAAATTGATCTGAAACTGAAATCTAGGTATCATGTGGGACCGAAAGAGATTCATTTTGGATGTAAATAAAAAAAACAGTTCTGCATGATGAACTGAATCTGCTCCCCGGCTTACGTAGTTGAGAAACCATTCCTTTGAAAGGGAATTAAATCACTGCTAGAAAATGTCTACCTGTCTCGGTTTAGTTTTCGGAATTATTTTAATTCTAGAAAGGGCAACTGAAAATTCGTTAATTTTTTTACTCCAACAATGTGTCAAATCAAGAAAACCAATCGGTTTACAAAAATCCTAATGCTTTAACACACGCAGATTTTACTGAAGATTACTGGTTTCATGGAATTAAAACAAACGGCATACCATAGTAATAAAAATCTCCTGTTGTTATATTTACCTACGATCAACATATCATTTAAAGATTTCAATTTATCATTAAAATCATATTGAATAAATGAGCCAGTTTTTAAGTGTCCAGCAAACAAACAAACGGTGAAGTTCATTCCGTCTGCTCTCCGTTGCTTTGGAAGTTTTTCGCAGTTATCATTAACGCAAAGTTCAGTTTTTTTTCTCGATATTGTCCCACCGAAGGTGAAATCGAGTTTTTATTTGTCTGAGGAAAAAACGTTAAGTTCATGCAGTGCAACTACGTTATTTATTGTAATTGGCAATCAACAAACGATATTGCACCGCATCTCCGCGTTATGTGTGCATTCGTTCAGCTGTCAACCACCACCGACCAGCATCATCATCATCATCATCATCATCATCATCATTATCATCATCGCTGAGTTCCCCTTCTAGCTGGTCCACGCGGCCACATATCGTCGCTCGGCTACAGCAGATCAGTGATACATGTATGGACTGTTAGTTATAAATACACTAATGATTAACCGGCAATTCAAAATGCGTGCAGTATTCAACCAACTTTTGGTTGAGTCCTGTTGTTTACATCCAAATTAAACTAATGTTTTCATTCTTTTCAATTTTTCACACGGACGTTTAAAAATGCGTGGTCTTTCTTCCGAGCAAAGAAACCGGATTGTGCACAAACGGTGCTCCGTCAGTGGTTTTTCGATGAGAAAACTGGCTAAGGAAGAAGGTTTGAGGCGTGAGCAGTTCAAACCCGCGCTACGGTAATATCAACAACAGAGTTCTTTCGTTGACGGGGAAGAAAACCCTACAGAAAGGTAAGGGATTTCGAGCGTCATCCTCCAGCACAAGTCCGAGATGTGTCGAAAAAGCTAAGTACTTCGGCGACTAATGTTATGTGTGCCAAGGAGATAATGGGTCTGCAGACTTGTTGAAGCAAGAGCAGGACTTTGCGGACACAGTTTTATATCTCGCCAAAGAGAAAGGATGTTCCTAGATCAGTGAAGGCCATTCACTCCGAAAAATTCAGCAAAAAGGTAATGGCCGGCCATATGCGGATGTGGAAAATATCTCGTCCATTCATTACGACAGATACAATTATTGGTCAAATTTACGTGAACAAGTGTCTGCAAAAAAAAAGATACGAAAGGGTGTCCACGATGAAATTGCCACACACAAAATTGATTCGCAAAATTCGAGTTTTCATCCGATTGCCATCAAATTTTCAGGGATTGAGAAATAACTATTAAACTTCGTTTTACCATTTAACTCGTATTTTATTTACAGTCCAAACGCAAATGACCGCACCTTGGCCTTAACCCCGGCCATAAGATTCTGCACAACCTGTGAATCAACCGTTTTTTGCATGTAAACCCATACTTTCTTCAGTTCCTCGACTGTCTTCACTACCTTAGGTCGTTTAAGAAGGTGCTGCTTCATAATCGCCCAGTACTTCTCGATGGGGCGGAGCTCCGGAGTGTTGGGAGTGTTGAACATTTTCGGCACGAAATTGACCTTATTGTCCGCATACCACTTCAGCACGTCCTTGGAGTAGTGGCATGAGGCCAAATCCGGCCAGAAGCTTTGGAGGCACTCTTTTATGTACACCTGTCCGTTCATCGTGTCCTGGGTCACGAAAGGTGCACTCCGCTTCCCGCACGTGCAGATGGCTTGCCAAACCAGGAATTTCTTCGCAAATTTGGACATCTTCTGAGTGCGGACATGCTCCGGAACGCTAAACTTATCCTTGGCCGTGAAAAACAGGTTGCCGGGGATCTGTTTGAAGTCGGCCTTCACATATGTTTCGTCGTCCATGATGCAGCTTGAGGTACAACTTCCTGGCACGGGTTTTGGCGGACTTGTTCTGCTTCTCGTCGCGATTACGGGCCTTTTGTACCTTGAACGTTCGAAGTCCAGCCTTAGTTTTGGCCTTCTGGACAAAACTTCGGCTTAGGTGCGGCTTCTTAGCCACATCCCGAACGGAGGCGTTCGGATTTCGGTTGAAGGCCCCAACTACGCGGTTGTGATTTTTGGTGTTGTACGGAATACTTTTTCCTTCACTTCTGGGCTTCCGATCGGTGGTCAACCGTTCCTCGAACCGCTTAATCACTCGCGACATCGTGGAATTTGCGATTCCCAACGTTTTAGCGATGGAACGATGCGAGAGATCCTTGTTCTCGTGATGAATGCGCAAGATTTTATCACGCACGAGCTGTTCTTTCGACTCCATTTCCGCGAGTTTTGATCACAGGACTTTAAAACTTGCAGGATGTAAATAATGCACTATGAACTAAATCCACCCAAATTTTCATTAAATTCTACCCAACGGTTAAAAAGTTAGAGCAATTTCATAGTGTGGCAATTTCATCGTGGACACCCTTTACCCTTGATCAAAAACCATAACAAACCTAGAATGTTTTGACCTGATGTTGCTTCCTGCCGTTATTCTAAATATGCGCTAGAGTGGTACAAAAAGAACAATTTCGTATTTGTACCAATGGAGATGAATCCACCAAACTGTCCAGAGATTCGCCTAATCGAAATTTTCTGGGTTTTGACGAAGGTGAAGCTAAGAAATCTCATGAAACCATCGGATAGTGTAGAAAAATTTAAGAAAGTTTGGCCAAAAGTGGTGAAAATGATAGGAGAAAGCACTGTGCAGAGCTTATGAAGCTTACGAGTATTGTGAAGGGAAAATATAGATAACTACCCTACCCTACGAAAAATCTAATAATAAATTGAACAAACTAAAAAAAACTGGAAAGACAACAATGTTGTTTACTAAGTTTAAGAACATAATAAGCAAAAATCACAGTCTTGTAGTTTATTTTCCGAAAGAAAATGGATTGATATTTTTCGGACCAGTCCATAAAACAAGTTTTTGTTTCTCTCGCTATCCCCTGAATACATTGTAATTCTATAGCGCGTGAGCGTGAGCGTTTGTGTGTGTGTGTGTGTGTGTGTGTGTGTGTGTGTGTGTGTGTGTGTGTGTGTGTGTGTGTGTGTGTGTTTAATAATTAGGTTGAAAAGAGCTTCACAAACCTGGCCTACAGTGTATTTGGCACTGTTTTTGAACTCACTGTATCGGTTATGGGACTCGCTTCCGTGCCTCACCACTAAAAAACATTCCTTATTTCTCTTTGCCGTCTCCCCCCGGGACTACGATGAAGCGACTACTTCAGAGGGCGGCTGTGCTCATGCACCTTTCTGTTGTCTTGGCTCTTGCGACTCTTGCCGTTATTTTGTGCTGCTTTATGTACCCATCGAGACGTGTACCGATATGGAGTAGCCGGCCTTCATACCGTCCTCTTCTTCACAGTCACACTCGTGGGACACCGACACTGCGTGGCCGCTGATGTTCCCTCCATTTGCGCTGCAACTCAGCCATAATTTGTGTCACTACACTATTAACGGCATTTTAAGGTGCTCTCCTCTCGACACATTTCCTCGATGATGTTCTCCGTATTAAGCACTGGCATCTCCCTCCGAACTTCCTCAAACCTTGGGCAATCGACAGACGGGTGACAGACGGGTGACAGACGGGTGACGTTGCGTGTCCAAACCGATGCATCCATGACCAGACAGGAACTGTGTCAATTGAAAGTTGATTTCGCCATGTTTCCTGTTTGTCCAAGATGATAGAACCGGTATAAGCCGGTGTGTCCACCTACCGTTTCTCGCCGTGTTCCACTCCTGCTGCTGTTTTGCCATCGATGCCGCTAGCACGATTTTCCGAACACCTTTGGTTTCCTTCCTCGTGTAGCACTCACTGTCCTCGATAGGAATCATTCCGGCGATAACACATACTGCGATACTGCTTTTAAAAAGATGGTCCTGCAAGCGCTCGCAATTCGCATGGCCATGAGACGATGCGTTCTGTTTAGTTTAGTTTCCAACGCTGAAATCCAGGCTGGCCCTCCGTACTTCAGTATTGAAGTGGAAACGCTAGCTAGTAGACGCCGCTTACTACTGGTAGGTCCGTAGCTATTCGGCATGATTCTGGCTATCGCGGTTATAGCCTTTGCCGCTTTTTCGCAGGCATAATCGACGTGGCTGTTGAAGTTCAGCCGGTCGTCGATCATCACTCCCAACTACTTCAGTGCTCGCTTCGAGGCTATGACATGCCCTCCCATGACGATTTCCGCCCGTTTCACCGCTTTGCAATTGCTGACCACTAGCACCTCCGTTTTGTGGTGTGCTTCTGCAGTTTAGCTTCGCGCATCCAGTTCTCAATCGTGTCAATCGATTCGGTCGCCAACATCTGTCAGGACAATATCGTCTGCATAACCAACGATCTTGACTCCCGTTGGCAACTTCAGTGTTACATTGTACATTGCGTTCCAAAGCATCGGTCCAAGGATGGCACTACCGCCGTGATCCTTATCCACTTCTGGCCCATTTTTGTATCGAACAGAAAAAAAAACCCGGTTCTGGAAGTAGCTACTCAAAATCTTGCACAGATCAGTCAGGAACCTTGATACTGTGTAGCGCTTCGGCAATGGCTTCCCAACTAGCGCTATTAAAGGCATTCTTGACGTCTATCGTTATCACCGCACAATATCGATTACCTCTCCTCTGCTGCTTGAATGCCTTATACGCACTGTCGACGGCAATCCGAATTGCATCCACCGTTGACTTTCCTTTCCGGAACCCGAATTGGTTTGTTGACAAGCCATGCTCGCTGTCCGTGTACTTCATAAACATGTTAAGGGTGATCTTTTCCAACAGCTTGCCAAGTACATCCAACAAGCATATGGGTCGGTACGATGCTGGATCCCCAGGCGTCTTTCCTGGCTTTGGCAGTAGCACCAACTTCTGAATCTTCCACCTGACGGGAAATCTCCCCTCTTCTAGACAATTCTGCAACACACTCCTAAAAATGTCGGGATACCGCTGTAGTGCCGCTTTCAATGCCACATTGGGCATTCCATCCGGACCCGGAGCTTTGTTCACATTCAGCCCTTTTGCCACTGACAAGAGCTCATCGTTGGAGACTCGTGTACCATCAATTGCTCCTGCCACTTCATTGCCGTACGGTGTCGGTGATCATGCCGTAGGCTCGTGCTGTGGGAAGAGACCATCCACGTTCGTCTTCAGCTTGTCCGGGCATCCTTCAACCGGTGTCCTTCAACCCTACGCACTTTTCTATCCGCTTCCGTTTTTGCTCGCTGAACTCGCCTTCTAGCTTTGAGACAACTAGCACGAAGGTTACTGAGGGCCTCGTTCCACCAGTGTACTGGGCGCCGTTCGTTTCTTGGCTTCAACTTCCTCGGCATGGTGGTATCACATGCCGCAGTCAGCCATGCTGTCAGCTCTTCCGCGTCCGAGGGGGCGCTTTCTACACGCAGTGCTACTGTAAAGAGGTCGCTATCGAACTCCTTTGTCCTCCAGTTTAGTTCGTTCGTATTCATCCGTCGTACTGATACTGAGTTCCCTTTGCCGATTGATTGTACCTGATCGCCTGATGATCGCTATTTGTGTACTCCTCACTCACTCTCCAATACATGTTTCTCATCAGCGATGGACTGCAAAAAGTAACGTCAATAATGGACTCACGACCATCTCAGCGCAAAGTGATGTATATATGTGTGTGTGTGTGTTTGTTTTGGTGTTGATTGTTTTTCCGTTTTGCTAACTCCTTGGTTGCTAAGTTTCAGCCAAAAGGGAAACCTCTGAACATTCAATTATGATCTGACAAAGCGATTCTCGACCGTGACCGAGATAATTAAAGTTTGACCGAATAAACTTTGGGTCGTTGTGTCCGACCTAGATTAATAATGGTGCAAAGAAGTTTACGTCGTCAGACTCATTTCGTGTGACCTTCTCTGGTTCAGAGTTGGGAAAACTTTAACTACCTTTGCGGATGTTTGTACCTCGGATCATGATGATGATGATGATGATGAAATACTACCATCTATTGTAGCAAGGAAACTTTCCATAGCAGTGGAATAATCTGAAAAACTTTATCAGGATTTGATCAGGATTATATCGATGTTTGTGATCATCAAACTCCTGCATGAAGCCCAACATGTTTGGACGGGCCCGAAAACGAGTACACTTACGTGAAATCCGCGAATACAGGGAAGAAAATCTCCTTCAATAGCAAGTTCACACCCACAGCACTAGAATCGAGTCATCGGTTGACAAACCCAATAGATGGGGTCGAAGAGCCCACTCTCGTTCCGTGAAATATTAACCATAAGGAGGAGGCAGTCCCATGCTCTCTATCTAAATCGTTTCACTTTAGTGCCCTGATGGTCCCTCCTTTGCTTCAAATCAGTTGACTAATTCGGAACAAATCGGAAAACGTGATGAATGTACCTAAGCACCTGAATCCCCAATATTGCCCTGAAACTCTTCCCATCGAACGATTTTCGTACATGGTCAAGAGGTATCTTCGTAAACATGTTCAGCCAGCTGATACCGAGGAAAAGTTCATAAGAGATTGGACAAGAGCGTCTGAAATCGTTCCTAATCAATCTGTGCAGAACCTTGTGAGGAACGTTAGAGGAAAACATCGAGAAAATGCTTCAAACATTTTTCATGAACTGTTGATTCACAATGTTGAGAAACCATATGTAAGAATAAAACTTGACATAATTAAAAACCCACATGTTTTTGTAACTGACTGAAGCCGTGAACTTTTTTCTGGGACGGTCTACAAACATCGTTCCGGCAAAGCACAACGTCGTGGTCACAATGAATGACGAGACCTACTTGACGCTGGACGGCAATGAATCGCAGGAGATCAAGTACCTTACCCCCCCCCCCCAATAAGGTAGATGATTGACGTTAAATAAAACTCCCACACCAAGTTCCGCAAGAATGTCCTTCTGTGACTGACGATCAGCGAAAAGGGAATGCTCAAGCCGTTGTTCCTTCCGTCGGGGCTTGTGGTGAATTGGGGAGACATACTGTAAGAAATATCATGCGAAGGCGGAAGTGGTCTTTTGGACCTAGGTCCATTGTGCCAAGAAATTAGTGGAGAAGATGGACTGGCTGAAGATAAACGTTGTACCGAAGACCACCAACCTTCCTAACGTCCACCTGCTGCGACCGATGGAAATATTTTGACAAACCTCAAATGGAGGATCTATTCCAATAATTTCATACACCAAACGGAGAGGCAGTTGATCACCAAGGCCACGGAAAAGTTGGAGAACATTCCGTCATCCATCTTTTCACTAGCCATAGCTAAATTTCCAGCTAACTGCCAGTAGGCCTACATGGAGACCTAATAAACGCAGGAGTTAGTGAAAATTTGTTCCATTGAATTATTATTTTTAGGTTTGCCATAAAACACAACAGGCTCACTGAAACATTTGAAGTCACGAGTTCAGATCGATGGTGCTGACATCGAGGCGGAAGACGAATTCGTGTATCTGAGCTCATTGGTGACCACCGATAACGATACCAGCGGAGTTATACAAAGGTACATCATTGCCGGCAATCGTGGATACTTTGGACTCCGAAGGTCGTTAGGATTGAACCAAACTACTAAGTTGACCATCTACTAGACATTAATTAGACTGGTTCGGCGGTGACATAACGTGCCCTTGGTGTCTTTGAACCGAAGGAGTTGCGTACGATCTACAGTAGAGTACAGATGGAAGATGGGACGTGGAGGAGGTGACTGAACCACGAGTTGCATCAGTTGCTGGGAGAATCTCCCATCGTACACAGCACTAAAACAGGCCGTCCTCGGTGGGCTGAGCATGTAGTGAGGATGCCGAACGACAAGTTATTTAAAATAATTCCTTTAAACGAGCCAACGGGCACAAGAAGAAAAGGCACGCAACGGGCAACGTGGTGACCTGCGGACCCTTTACGGACTGCAAGGCTGGTAAAGTGCAGCCATGGACCGAACAGAATGGAGACTATATATAGCGAAGGCCTCCCCGGCATTGGTCTACTGGGTAAGATAAATAATTATCAACTGTCAGAGCCCTCACCACTGAAGTTCCGACGATGATACAGAATAATTTTACGCGGAGCATAAAAACGATCGCTGTCCAAGTCACGCTATCAAGATCATTATTGGGGATTTCAACGTTCAGGTTGGCCAGAAGGAGGAGTTTAACTCGGTGATTGGATATTTCAGCGTACAAACGATAACAGCTTTCAACTTATCGATTTTGCCGCCTTATAAAACATGGCCGTACGTAGTGGTTTCTTCCAACACAGTCTCCCGCATCGGTAAACCAGGAAGTCACCAAACCAAACGGAATTTCAACCCACAAACTGAAGATAGATAGTCTGCACTTTTCAGATATTATCGACGTCAGAACTCATCGAGTCACCAACTTCGATTTGGGCATTTAAGCTCCGCCCAAAATTCACCGTAGTGAACAAATTTCGGTACCGACGCCCACCAGGGTACACTTTCATGCGACTGAAGCAACCTGACGTCGCCGTAGGCTACGCGCAATCGCTCGAAACTGCGGTGCCAGACGAGGGTGACCTTGGCAAAACTTCCCCCTGGGTCTGTTTGAACACCGTGAGTGGAGGACGTCTTACATGGATACGTGGAATGAAGAAGCTAGAATGAGTGGGGGAATTAAAGACTTCAGGGTGTTCGATAAATTCGAATGCAACTTTTCATCGTTGTGTAGGTGCGCACCATGTTTATTCTGTGTATCTGTATTCGTGTCATCTTGAGCCTCATATATAGGCTTACCGATGTGCACAGTGTCGACTTGCTGTCATTTGTTGTTTGTTTACCGCGAAAGAGTATCGCAACGTCTTCCGGCGGTTGAAAGGCCAAAGACCATACGAGATCCGGGCATCGGCGTTCGGCGAGGATGCCACCAACCTTCAAGCTGGTGAGGGAGTGGGTTCGTCGACAAATGAACCGCTCGATCCGGAAGACCGCTGCTGACCTGGATGTGTCGATCGGGACTGTCCCCATCATCATGAAAAAGGACCTGGGATACAAGTCGTACAAGAAACGCAAGGTTACAACGGAGTAACGGAGGCTACAACGAAGAAGAGGCTGAATAGTGCCAAACTGATACTTTCGTGGCATGCAGGTCAGGAGCTCGTGTTGTCTGATGAGAAACTCTTTGTCTTGCAACAACCGCACAATATACAAAATGATCGGCAGTGGGCACTGACGTTGACCAAATCCCCCATCCCTCATAAACATCCCGTGGTTCTGTAGTACCGCATCAGTTATGGCTTGGGCTCCCGCTGGAGAAAAGCGTGAAAATCGACGCCACGTACTATATGACCTAGCTTCTGAAGAAGGTTGTGGCCACGGCATTTCGGGACCTCTACGGGAAGGATCATTACGTCTTTCAACAGGATTTTAGATAAGACTTTGTGGCCTCCCAGCTCCCCGGAACTTGGACTTTTATGTATGGTTGGGCTCCCTTGGACTTTTATGTATGGTTGGGCATGCCGGTCAAGCAGAGCGAACATCAAGTGAGCACTATGGACTAACCGTGCCAAAGCACACCCGAACTGATCAACGCAGATCTAGGTCAATTCATTATCCAGTATGGCGTCTTAAGTGGTAATTATCCTCCCCTCCTCGGTACGTTTGAAGAAGCTTATGCTTGCTTATTTTGTTCACAGGCAAAACATGGACCTGGAACTGCTAGCCGAGACCCAACTCAAGTCCAGCGATGGTTTCTCGTTATCGAACTATACACCGTTTGGCTTGCAATCCTCATCACATCGTGATATTCATACTGCTGTAATAAAGGCTCTGAGCTAGGTGTTGGAT
This sequence comes from Aedes japonicus, assembly GCA_034211315.2. NCBI lineage: Eukaryota > Metazoa > Arthropoda > Insecta > Diptera > Culicidae > Aedes > Aedes japonicus. The sequence continues at coordinate 82,408 of JASCZW010004501.1, forward strand.
TCATCACCTGATAACGAACTAATTCCTCCTCAGTTTTCGCGTTGGAATTGTTGAAGTGGATCTGACGCTCCAGGTTGGCACAGAAATTCTCAATGGGACGCAGCTGGGGGACGTTGAGTGGATTTGCCGACTTGGGTACTACATCGATATTCAACCTCTCCATCTGCTCCAGCGATTGCTTCGTCGGTCGTCGCCACATCCGGCCGACGCCACATCCGGCTAGAACACCGCGTCTTCGCCCTTATGGTATTTCTTGATGAACGACGCAACATTCGGCAGGCATTTTGTACTAGTAATTCCCCCGTTCATGGCCAGTCCGGAGTCGAAGAGCTACGACATCCTCTTTTCGCTGATTGTCAGCCACAGCAGCACCTTCTTGGGGAGCTTGGTGTGTGAAATGAACTTCACTTCGGAGCTCACTTCCTTCGTGGGGGAAGTAAAATATGAAGTGCCCTGCCAGTAGTTGCCATCCAGGTCTCGACGTCCATCACGACCGCCACGTCGCGATTCACCGGGAAAATCGAGTTACCATCTTATTCAGCCGCTGTAGCTGCGTCATTGCCTGCAGCTCCGAAACCAGTGGACGTGACTTCCGCTTCCTGACATAAATGTTAATTTTCGCCAGGTACTTTTTCACTGTTTGGCCGGTTGAACCAATCTCCTCAAGGCCAAGCGCACGCAGCGATGTAGCCTCTTTTCCCTCGGTTTTCCTCTTCAGCATCCTCTGGAGCTTCTTGTCGCTCAGGGGCGTCGACCGTCCTGAACCGGGCTTTCTTTCGATGCTCTGATTGTTGTCTAATAGTGCCAAATATTGTAGATGCCAAAACGGGCGTATCCGGCGTCCACAAAGTGCCGCAAGATGTCCGTTTTAGACACGGCGGGGTGCCGTTCTTTGAACGCGCACACTTCTGAACGGAGTTGCTTCACTGTTTTTGCCATCACGGTTAGAGTTCGACTGATAGAGCTGTCAAATTTTGTCTGCTGACTCATTCGTTACTATGATTGATGCTGCATGGGTAGTTTTGTCAGTGCGGGTGAAGATAAACCCATATGAAAAATCGGCAGTTTGTCCATTTTTTAAAATGCTAACAGTAGCAATCACATATCATGAGACACGTACATGGATCTTAATAACGATCATTGAATATGACAGACGTTAGCTTCGAACGAAACCTTTAAGTAATTCATATCAAGTTACCAACACCATCATCATCATGTCAAACCGATTTCGGGTTTACACTTCTCGAAAACCGCTTTTTCTTCCATCATCTCACCATTTTTTCCGCAACTTTTCGAGTTGCAACTTATCCTTTGTCCATCTTCACCCAATACGCCGTTCGCCATAGCCAGCAGCGCCCACTTGGTTTGTATTTATTCAAATTCGCTGCCCATTTCCACCGTTGGCGTCACGTGCCCTCACGTCACGTCAACCCATTCTTCTCGAAGCGACACCCCGAACAAGACGATGACGACAACGACGACGGATTGTGCTCGTTAACGAGTCCAAAAGCATCATCATCCCTCTGGTTTCATCATCCCTCTGGCAAAGGGAGTGAAAAAGTTTAAATTAAATTGGAACTCTGTCAACATTTTCATCAGTGTTCCGGCGGAAGGGCGAGCGAGGTGGGCCGTGGCAGCGTGCTCCGCAGAAGAACTTGAATGACATCGAACCGAACTAGGTAGGTAGGTTCTTCCGCAAATATAGTAGTTGAACATGCTACCGGAAATTATGACAAAACCTTTTCCGGTTCGTTCCTTAGGTCGTCTTCGTGTTTCTTTTTTTTCGAGATCTTTCGAGTGGGAGTTGTCTGCGAGACCGAGTGCAAAGTCTATTCACACCGTCAGTTCGTCTTCTGGCTCGCTACTTTCGATGAAGATACTTCGTTTTTCACTCTTTGGGCGACACTTTCTTCCGCTTGACGGCTGGTGGAAGAAAAAGTTTTAGGTGTTATTTAAATTTAATGGGCACGAAATTATAATGGAGGAGTGAATAACGATACTAGATGGTGTTTTTTTTCGAATCTACTTTTTCGCTGTGAATAGGTGATCTACAATGCGGAGGTGTATCGAGAATATTGTGGAAGTGTTTCGGCTTCTTTGAATGTCTGGTTTGAATTTAAGAAATTTTGGAGTTCTCGCTAATGATTACGAGCAAATCGTGGTATTATATATATTGAGAAATTTAAACTGATTAAGTATTAAATCACAACGGCACACGTCGTTGGAAGTTTTTGTTTAGGAAGCATACATGAAACCATGATAGGAAAGGCGTGGATGTTTCTGCTTCGACTTCGACTGAAAAATACGTGTATTTTCATCGGATCATACATAAGTACACGATGCAAGGATAATAGATCTCACTGAACACGTTTTCCAATGCATATTCATATAAATTTACATGATCGTGTAAATATAAACCTTCTTACATTGGTTTTTTTTTTTCTTCCAATAAGCTTCCGTGCTGTTTTTCACGTTTAGCTGTCATTCAGCGTTCAAGATCGGAGGACAAAAGAGCACATTTTGAAAACATCTAAAGCAGTTTACCCTTGACTATTTGAGGAATAGTAAATAGTAAGTACCGTAATCGGGGGTCAAATTGAACGGTGGGGCGAAATTGAACAATCCAACCAGTGATATTTCAGACAAATTTTTGAGGTTTTTTTTCTATCTAACATAACTAACATTGGTGGCAATAACTAAATAATGACCATAAGTGTTGTTTAAAGAAAAACTTCACGCACAAAATTGCATAAAACTGTCGAAATTACACGATTTTGTAAAGTAATGTTTTGCCCTCCATTTTTGTGCATATAAAGATACACTATTTTGTACTGCTCAAAACAAAACTGCTAAAAATAGCTTACCTTCGAACAATGTATAGTTACTTAACTTCACAAATGAACAGTAAAATAGAGATAACAAATACTAAACATTGTTGGAAATTGCACTTTTTAATTAATCCTCATAAAACGTAATTTTATCACCATTAAAACCGAGACAACTTTAAGTCAAGGCGGGACAACATCACTCCAGCTCAACAATGCGCTTCTGTCAAACCACAATGTGATTGTTTACTTTTGATCTTGTTTTTAGAAAAGTGATTTGTCGCGTTGGAAATTGTCTACCCACTTCGCTTTCATAACGCTTTTTGTATGGAATCTTTACAAATTTTGTATGAATCATCACGCTTTCAGAAACCCCGTTCCCTCTAAGAGCGTGACGTATTTTATGGATGACCCCTAATTAAGGTTTCCATTTATTATGCAACTGTCCGGCAATTTTCATTAAAAGAAATCAGTTCTTCGGCAAAGGGCTAATATAACCCCTTGATATTTGGAGAACAAATCCCAGTACAGCAGTGCAATTCATTCGAAGTGTAATGCCGTGCTGGGATAGTGCTCTAAGTTAAGCGTTGACTTCTAACAATAGTGGAATGTCACCTGGACAGAGCTAAACAAAAGGATATATCACAATAGATCTAAAAAATTGTCGCAGTGATGAAAATACAAATAAAGTGTGACGAATCATACCAAAGTTTTGGAGCATTCATACAAAAAGCGTAACGAAAGTTGTTGAAAATCACCATATTTTTGCGTGACATATTGAAAGGATGGCCCTTTTAGGGCTTGTTCACCAATAACGTCATGCTAAAAATTACTATTAACACCCTCTCCTCCCACAAAATCGCCCTGTTTATTTAAAATTTCTTAGAACATCATTTGAGCCATTTTATTTTCAGAACACCCCTCCCCCTCCCTCTCAAAAAGCTTGACGTAATATACGGACACACCAAAAAGGAAGATTAAATAAACTCTCTAGATTTTTTAGAACTTTCAACCGCTGTTATTCCTACTACAGTGTTTTGACATCGTTTGCTTTCACAAAATTTTGAACCCTCCTTCAATCATGGACGTAATTTTTGAACGTTTTCTAAAGAGAAAAATGCAAGCGAGAAAGCTTAGGGGGTGTAAATATCTTGCGTTATTAGTAATCGGCCCATATTGTGAATTTAAAAAATATATATGTAATTCGTGAAATAGCTGTTTACTGCTGGTGTTAAATTTTGGCCCCTTTGATTATTTTTAAAATTATCATAATTAACTGTTCACAATGTGTATCGATTATGTTTCACTAGCCCCAATACTGGTTTAAAAAATGATTCCGACCGAAATGTTTGGCTGTATGTTAAAATATTTAACTTTTTCAATTAAAAGCGTTTTTTTACCCCCGATTACGGTACTAATTGTTGAGTAGTAAATATTGAATATATGAGGTATCAACTTCCGAACCGCGTGAAGCAGATTTATTGCTGTTTCAGAATCCATTGTGTTTTGATCTGTTCACTTATCCGGATTCACCCATCGTAGCAACCTGAATCTTTTCATTTCGATAAACAAATTATTGGTTGGGGTAATTAATGAGCTAATAATATCTCTTTCTCTCTCTCTCTCTCTCTCTCTCTCTCTCTCTCTCTCTCATTCGATGATTATTTATTCCGCTTTCACGTGAATGGATGTAATAATCAACGTTGCGAGCATCTGAAGTAGGTGATGCAAAATTCAACCGAGCAAATATTGCAACATGTGATTTTCAAGTCGTGTAAATTTGAAGCCTCATGTTATTTTCAAGTTATTTGCATGCTCTTTTTATGTGCGTGAAAATAGATTGAAAATTAAAAAAATATTTTAACTGTGAACTGCTCGTAGTACCGTTCGAAAAAAGTTTAAGAGCAGGATGTCGGATCTTATCGAGCCAGCAAGCAACCAAACAAAACGTTGAAGCAAAGTTTCGTCACCAAAACTCGAGCTCGGAAATTGTACCAGCAGGTTTTGACGAAGCACCAAGAATGCCTACTCATCGACGATGAAACCTACGTCAAAATGGATTTCGGAAAGCTTCCTGGCCAAAAATTCTACATGGCGACGGCACGAGGAGACGTTCCTGCTAAGTTTAAGTTTGCTTTTATGGACAAATTTTCATAAAAAAAAAACTGATGATTTGGCAATGGATATGCAGCTGCGGAGCAAAGACCAAAGTGTTCGTGACGAATAAGACGATGGACTCAAAGCTGTATAAGGAAGAATGCCTCAAAAACCGCGTACTACCTTTCATAAGAGCCCATAAAAGTCCCGTGAAGTCGTGGCCAGATTTGGAGAGTTGCCAACCGCCCGGAAGTCATCCAGTGGTACCGCGATAATAACGTCCTTCCAATTGCCCGTAGCTCCGGCCCATCGAGAGATTTTGGGCAATATTGAAGCGGAAGCTTGAGAAAAGTGGAAAAACGGCTCGGGACGTGACTCATATGACCAAAATGTGGAACAAATGTGCCAAGGAAGTTGACTCCGGAAGTGTGCAGTGTTTGATGAGAGGAATAAAGAAGAAAGTGCGAATTTTAATTTTGCTATTTTTCCTTATAGAACAGTGAATTACCTTTGTTTTGATGTATTAAACTTATTTGTACGTCAATCTGTTACCGAAATAAAGATGATTTTATTATTCCGGATTCTTAATGGACATAGCTTTATATAACAAGGTTGCGCAACATATTCTGGTTTATTCTCTTGACTATCTTTGCGGCGTATGGACGTGTATTATATTTAAAAAAATAAGATGACGAACAAGCGGCCTTCCAACATAGAGGCAAATCGTGAAAGTCGCGAAATCTCCTTCGCAAGAGGTTTGCTAGTTATTCGTATCGCTTTCCTAGTGTTCATCGTTGAAATCGTCAGTGCCGTGGGAGTTCAGATCGCGAAGCATAAGAACTGGAGAAGGAAGTATTGTAACTGAACTCCAAAGTTGACGGTGGTTTAGTGATAGGACATAAACTGTTGCTTTGCCATGTTCTTTAGCCGAACATACGATTCATTTAAAATATGTTTATCAGATGCAGTTACACGTTTCCTGTGGAAAAAGATTCATAGACTAGCTCCCAAAACATTGCATTCAACACATATTTGGCTTATGGTCATACTGAAATTCGTATGAGGATAAGATCTTGTTCAATAGCTAAGTGGCCATCTGAACAGCTCCGTTCCACATACTTTTGCTCAAGCCGGAACAGCTATCATCGGTCGTACTTTAACAAAAAGGGCGCTATTGAAGCGCTCGTCATTCTGCTGTGGAGTATAGAGTGCAGCCACTCTACCCAAATACCATTGATGTATCCTTACTACACTATTACTTCAAAGCGGTCCCTGAAGTACTTGAGAGGTCATGATGGACAACAAGCTGTCCTTAATCAGCCACATCGATTACGCCTGTAATAAAGCCTTCACAGAAACATAGGCACAGTCCCGCATGGTGTTCAATGGCTAGGCGGTTCAAGGGAGCAAGCGGATGCAACCGGCTAGTTTAGCTGGATAGTACGCACAGGATAATGGCCAGCACGTACCGTACCGTGTCATGCGACGCAGTCTGCTTCATAGGGGGATAATTCTCATAGGGGCATTATCAAAGCAAAGGACGTAGAGTACTTCGACTAGAGCACTTGAGTTGCATCTATGGGTGATTGGTAACGCGAATGAACAACGAATGTCAAAGAGTCGGTGGATCCATTGACTTATTCCGAAGCTATCTGAATGGGTCGGTAGGCGACGCGGTGAAGTAAACTTCCATTCGATACGGATCCGCTCAGGCCATGGTTGCTTTGAACAGTCCGCAGGAGCGGACACGCCGCACCCTCTTCGAGGAAACCGCAGATGTGTTCTCTGGATGTCCCCATTTGGACACGCCGTAAGCGCAGTTGTTGCCAAGATTGTGCTAGAGCACGGAAACAGATAACACAACGATCAGCCGCTGGACAGAAGGGATTAGTCAACTACTGAAGTCCCAAGTAGTTAAACACAGCGAGTGCTCTAAGTACAATAGCATCTCCCCGAAGCAACTCCGAAAGGTAGTCCCGACGGGTGGGAAGGGGTGGGGGCTAAGATAGAGGCACGGGAGGCTTATCAATATTGTCCATAGATCGTACATGCTATCTATGTACCGCCCAGTACAGACCACTTTATCGTTTCTTTTGATTATGACTGGTTTTTGGTAAGCACCCTGTATAAATTTTAATTTCAATCGAAAATATGTATTCATCTATTTTTGCAGCATCATGTCCATATCTGACGTTTTGACGTTGGACTACGTCTTTGTTTTCTATACTGGGGTAACATTTAAAAAAAAAAATCCCATTGCGACCGTCAACCCTTCCAGGCCTTAGGGGTCATACATGACCCCAAAAGGAATATGGCTGTATAAAATCACAGACTGAATAAAAGTGTACACTGTCTTCAACAAAATATTCGACGTCAATTTTTCTATCTGTAAACTTTGAAAAATATTTAATATTTAGGAGTTTAAGAAGCATAAATAAATGCCTTATTAATGGCGTAAGTCGTTGTTTTAGAATATGATACATATGCATGCGTATTATTAAAGTCACGTTGATAAACATTACATATTTTCTTATCTCTTTTGGATATTCTTAACTATCCCAAAGGTACTTGAGGTCAGAGCTTCAGATCTACAGTTGTAATAGTAGCTTATAGGACAATATAAGGTTAAGATATGTATTCAAAAAAAAGTCAAAAGTCATTATTTGATGTGAAGATTTGCGAATATTTTCGAACGTAAGAAAAACATTACAAGATAAACTGGGATGATCTAGGATATCCAAACTGTTCTTGAGTTCAAAACATTAGACATATAGTTTTAAAAGTAGTTTGTGGGCTACATGAAATTACTATGATATATGAGTTACAGCTCTCAAACTTAGTAGTATCCAGAAAGATCAGTTGGAAAAGCAACAAAAACAACTAGTCATGTATGTTACAAAGTTGAACCAGAATCAGCATTGAAACACCGAGCACCAACCAAACAAACAGCCATAGCCGTCATCATCATCGCCACATATTCCCCCGGCAATATACTAAAGATTGCACTCGGAAAAAATGCGACACTTTGTTTTGGGTTTAACTTTTTATCGCGTGGGTAAAAATTAATGAACTTTTAGGTAATACCAGTTTCTAGTGTTATATTTATGTGTGCAAAATTTGATTGCGATTAGTCAAGAAATTTTCAAGATGCATTCGAAACAAGAAGAGCTACACCAGCAAATCTTGGGCGCGGTGATCGATAATCCTGGTCAGTTGCACAGATGGATCGGCAAAAGGCTTGGAATCCACCATATCACCGTGTCCCGCGTAGTGAAGATGTTCCAGGAGACGAAAACCATCGAGCGGCGCGCTGGAAGCGGCTGAAAACCGGAAACGGAATACCCAGAGACGGCGCGGAAGATAAGACAGTACTTCAAGAATAACCCAAAACTTTCCACCCCAGACGTGGCCAAAAAGGTCAATTCGTCGAAGTGGTTCGTCCAGCAGACCATGAAGCGGGCTGAGCTACGTGTTTTTAAGGTCAGGAAGGCGCCAAACTGGACTGACAAGCAAAACACGGTGGCCAAATTGCGAGCGCGGAAGCTGTACCGTGAGTGGCTGGTCAAGCCAGGCTGTCTCGTCATGGACGACGAGACATATATCAAGGCGGACACCAAACAAATCTCCGGCCTAGAGTTTTTTGTCGATAATTCCGGATGGAGGTTCCGGAAAAGTTCCGGAAGAGAGAGATGGACAAATTTGCGAAGAAATACCTGTTGTAGCAGGCGATCTGCTAATGCGGACGTACAGCAAGCCGTTCGTTACAACCGGCACCATAAACGGGCAGATTTACCGAGAGGAATGCTTGCAGAAGCGCTTGCTGCCCTTTTCCGCTCTCACCGTGGTTCAGCGCTGTTCTGGCCGGACATCGCTTCGTGCCATTACGCCAAGCCGGTAATGAATTGGTACGAAGCGAAGGGCGTTAATGTGGTCCCAGAGGAGACGAACCCGCCAAATACACCAGAACTTCGTCCGATTGAAAAGTTTTGGGCTATAATGAAGAAGATGTTCAAGAAAAGCGGAAAAACATTCAAAACCGATGAAGCTTTGAAGAAAAACTGGGAGAAATTGTGTAAGGTAGATGCACAAAACCTCGCCCAAAATCTCATGAGCAGTGTTAAGAGAAATGTACGAGCATTCAGTTTGGGAGAGGAAATTCAATAAATAAAGTATGCCAAAACATAGCTAATATATAGTTTTTTAATATCTGAAAATTTAAAAAGTATCCGATTTAAAATTAATTTTTGGTGATCATTTTTGTGTGTCTCATTTTTTCCGAGTCTAGTCTTTACATCAACAGCAACACCATAGCGATAAATGTCAATTCAGCAATGTGTGGATATCGACAACATCGAGCATGGCAACAGTGATCGGGACCATTGGCCTACGGAAAGTGTCCGGTCAGCTGTTCGGGTTTTAGCGTTAGGGTAGATTAAGTAAGGATGAAATAAACATTCTTTATTTCGAGTAGCACTGCAATAGAGTGAAACATTATTCTAAAAATACTCCGTAAATATTGTAACTTATGTATTCAATCGTGTTAAATTAATCTCTTGGAAAGTCAAGAATCATTATCAATTTCCTTTAGCTAATGCAAACTGTCCTGGAGCTTAGAACTTGAAATCTACGGTAGTAACAGTAGCTTTACAGGCTTTACAAGCAAACGTCACGTATTCAAACATATTCAATGAATAATTTAGAACGTAAAAAGACACAAGGAGATAATCTTGTGTTGGTCTCGGTCATCCGAACTGTCCCGGCGTTCATGACACAGGATTTACAATTATAATAGTGATTTGTAGGCAATAAAATGAATTTGGTTTAAAGATCAACAAACGTTATAAAGCAATATTATATATTCTACGTCATCCAAACTATCCTTGAGATCAGAACGTAACACCTATGTACAGTTGTAACGAAACATTTCTGGGCTATGCAAAGCTACAATGTTCATTGAAACATATTCACTAAATATCTTGGACGACCAACTCACATTTTTCGGATGTTCTAGGATATCCAAACAATCCTGGAGTTTAAAACTAAATATCTACAGCTGTAAGTGAAACAAAACAAATTAACAATATACATTTGACCAAATTAAGTGAGTTTTTGAAACAAAACAAATATAATAAGATATCTTGAGATGTTTCAGGTCACCAAAACTGCCTTGGAGTTCAGAAATTATGACCTACAGTCGTAGCAGTAGCTGTATAACCTGAAATAAGATGACAGTATGTATTCAAACACATTCAGTGAATCATTTGTAAGGTCACCAGTCATTATCAAAGTGTCTTGGGATGTTCAAATTAATAAAAACTGACCTTGAGCTCAGAACTTAAAGTTTTCAGAAGTAACGGTAATTTTCAAACATATTTAATGAGTATTCTGAAATGTCCACAGAGAACATGTTATTAAAACTGTCCTTTTAAGCTTAAGGTCTCCAATTGCTACAGTAACTTTATGGACTATAGAAAGTTAAGTTACAGTGTGTCTTACAATAGGTGTCGCCTTTTTTCAGTCTTGGTTTATATCAGCTGGATAATTTTAACAGCGGAATTGATTATATCCGTTTTGAGTGTATTCCTGTGACAGCTTATCGCTGAAGATAGATAAGCAATTCCGTTTGTTTACACTGCCAGAACGAAGAAAAAGATCAAATGTGTGAGGGAGCGAGTAAGATGTAATCCGGCCGTATCTCCGTAAATTCAGCAAACTATTTCAAACGCCCCCTACTTCAATGAACAGACTCCTCAGACATGATCTGGAATGCAAGCCGTTCAAGTAACCCTGAGTTCACAGTTTGCCGGAGCGTCAAAAGCAAGCCAGAGTCCAAAGAAGCGGGTATCTTTTGGCTCGGCACGGTGACTGCAAGATTTTATTTTCGGATGAAAAGTTCTTCCTCCTCAGGACAGTCATAATCAACGAAATGATCGTGTTTATGGCAAAAGTCTTGTCAATATTCCAAGAGATAAACTAGCTCTAGAACGCCATCAGAATTTATCGGAAAACTTCTTCTTCTTTTCATAGAACCCAACGAAAAAGTCAACACTGAATATTATCTCGAGCATGTTTTGAAAAACCATCTGCTTCCTCATGCTTCAACGCTGTATGGGAGTGCACCATATTGTTTCTAATATGACCCAGCTCCAGCTCACAAAGCAAAGAAGACACAAGCACGGTGCGCGGGAAATTTACCCGATTTTATCACAAGCAACGAACAACCTGCATCTTCACCGGATCTCAATCATCTTGACTACTTTGTTTGGGGTTATATGCTTCAACATATTGGCCCTTCGAAGGGGCTTACTTTAGATCGATTGAACATTTGGTTGATATTTGGGACCAAGCTCCTCAGGAAATCGTTCGTGCCAGCTGCGATGGTTTTACAAAGCGTTTGCGCAAAGTAATCAAGGAAAAGGGCGAAAGATTCGAATTGAATTAATATGGTTTATTTTTATAACATGTATCTTTCAAATGAAAAAAACAAATGCAAAGATTTGGTTGCTTTAGTTCATTTTGTTTTAGTGACACCCATGGTGAGACACCCTGTAGTTTGTTGAATACATATCATAACATTCTAAAGCGGATAAAGCTACTGTTACAACTGTATATCTTAAGTTCTAAAATCCAGGACAGTTTCGACGACCTAGCGTGCTCAAAATATATTTTTCTATCGTTTCTATGTTATTCAGCACCAAATCATTCTGAATACCTCAAGTTGATTGATTACAACGCCTGGAAACAATTAAAACTGAAAATGTTAATTCAGAGAATATTGCATTGTACATTCCAAATGGCTCAAATTTTGTTGCGTAGTCATTATTTTGAACAACCTAAGTGGCGCTGTACCTTCACCCAAAAGTTAAAAAGGTGGCAAAAAAAGCCATTGCAGTTTTTGCAATCATATCTTGAGAAATCCGCATGATTCAGAACAGAAAATTTTTCCCATAATAATCAACAAAGCGTTTTATGGTATAAACGAATCCATGCAAGTGTGTGCGAGTAACATCTGCTTAATTGCTATTTTGCTGAGTGCGTCGACAATCAAAGTAACGGTTGGGCTTTTATTCTCATCATTTCAACTTGCTAAAGTGGCAGAATGAATACAATCTAGAGCCATAACGCAGGCTGCCTCGGTTTGAATCTTAGATGCGTATCGAAATCATTTTTTTTATTCTCATCTCATGTCATACTCAACACTAATACACTGCACAACCTCACTCACACATTGAATTTTTCAAAGCAAATTGATGTGTTGCTTTTTTGCCCACGACCAATGTTGCATTAATTCTCCAAGTAACGATCCACTACGAGAAATGAAACAAAATCATGCAAAATTGCATTACAATCTTGCTTTTTTATTTTTGGTGTTGTTGTTTTTTATTTACATTTACTCGTATTTGCTTCGTGACCCGTGAAAAAATGGCTTCAAAGTGTTTTTATAAAGCGCCCAATGTTTCAAACGAAGGCAACTATTCTCGGCAGCCTCTTATTTGCCAGTTTAAGATATAATCAAATTAAAGGTAAATGACTAAGTTATCACATTAATTTGTCCACTGAATTGCTTTGATGGTAGAAATGAAAATCGGTTGCCGAGAAAAGTCAACATTGCTGAAATCAACATTGTCCCCTGACACAATTTTCGCTACATACTTTTTTTATCACTGCCCGATATAAACCAGAATGTCCATTTAACCCCCTTGGTAAATTCGGACAATCTGTTCGAAACCAATCTTAGCTGTCACTACACTTCCCAGCTGCTGCATATCCCCTCAAATACTCCAACGCACCTCAATCCATAATCCACTTTGAAGAACCAGAACTAGCAACCGACATTTCACTGTCCACACCGAGCTCCCCACAGCTGCTGACGTGGCATAATTCCAACCCGAAAAAATCCTAGACCGATTAGGAATTGAACCTGCCGCCTCCGGCTTGGTAGACCGTACGTTTACCGGCTACGCTATCCGTGGCCCCAACTTTAATATCTACACCCCTGGGTAGCCAGTTAAGCTTTGCACACAAAATCAATCGCACCTTCTATGAGGTGTCACAGAATCCTCCACCTTATCAACTGCAGCTGCAGGGCGATTTTCAATTAAGATCTCGGTCGCACTGGTAGCAACTGTCACAATTCTGACACTTGCTATCACAATACCTTCCATGGCACCCCGTCGCCATCAATCTGAGTTTGTGGCCATCGAAACGTATGAATATTCACAGCTGGGTCGTGTCGTTTTTTCGCTCGAGGTGCACTCGCAACACTAGACAGGGTGGGCCAGAATAGCAAGCAATTGCAACTTTCCATCTCATGCATTTATTTATACGTCAAATCATCATATAGCGCTGCAGAGTGTGGATTTGCATTCTTTTGAATTTAAAGCACGTGTGTTGTACCGTCGCAGGAAAGGATATGTGGCTGCATGCAAGTTTACAGGAAATTTAATGACAACCTTCCAGAAAGACCATTTACCAGAAACCACCGAAAACCCATAAACGGGATGAATTATCTGTTTGTGTTGCTCTTTATGAAGAAAGTTTATAACCGGTGGGAGTGATGCCAGGAGTCCCACCGGCCACCAGGTTCGTAATCCTTCACCTGTGATTGTCATTCCACTGCTGGCGGCGGTTGTCTGCTGTTATTTTCTCGCCACCCACCCCCTCCCCATCCATTCAACTGCACGAAGAAGACTCAAATAATTGTGATCGTTGGGGGATGGAAAGTGTTGCTCCCACGTCCCAAAGCATTACGAAACGAGTGTGTTTACTTCCTCCTCTCCGCCTACAAAACAAACCAAACATGAAAGCATCGTCAAAATGTCTTGACACCTATACAACAGAGGTAGTAGCTCTTCATTCTTGTGGGACTTAAGCGCTCGGTGTCGTCGCCTTCGCCGGATTGAAGGAGCTTCCCTTGATCTTGGCCGTTGTCGGTCGGATAGTGATACAATTCCGATGGAGGTGGCGGCTTTATTTCGGAACTGCTACACTGCGGGCTGGATGGAGTTTGGAAAGCAAGTTAAGTTACATAAGGAAGTTGTGGAATCTAAACAAACGCATGGAAGAATTATCCTCTAGTAAGAGGATGTGTAAAAATTTGAGTCATCCAAGTGTTCATACTCTTCCCACCAGCGCTGTACCGTTCGCTCAACTCATCCGGAACGACCGTCGGGAAGTTGTTATTTCTGGCGTTTTCACGCTTTTCGTCTCTCAGTGCCAAAATATTCAGAGAACCAAGAACTGGATAGGTAAGTATATCAGCATCGTAAGCGCAGCGGAACGCAAGACGGCAAGAGACACGTTTGTTTCCGGGAAGCTTACAAAGAGTGAACCGACCGAGGAAAAAGCTGTTGTTGGTTGTCTTGTTGTTTGTGAGATAGCGAAAGAGCGAAAACACGACAGAAGGACGTAAACGTAAATTAATTTGGTATCAAGATACACCATCCATTTCGTTTATTTACGATACCAGTAGGAATTGAAGTGAAAATGTGATTATATGGTTGTTATACTCTATCTCTTTGGAAGACGACGACAAAGGAGTCGACGATACTTTCGATGATGCACTGTAGATTTTCGGTTGGTGTAGCCTTTCGGATAAGGTATTAAATTAGAGAAGATATACCGACGGGGAAATAAGTAACTTAATTTTATTTTTGTGGTTATATTTTTGGGAACAACCTTGACGATGGAATTGGTAATCATCAGGTTGTTCTATTCACTATCCGCAGGAACAAATATATCGGTCGGTATTATTTTATTTCAATAGAAGATTAATTACAGGAATCTCCGTTCATAGTAAGGTCTGCATCCGCAATAATCCGGACACCTCAAGACATGAATAAAACATAAATTTCGCATTATATCTCCGTCGTAGTTGTTTAGTTCAGATTCATGGGATGTGTTTTAACAACCCGTGAAGACAAACCATAGTTATTCGGTAACGGGTGTCCACTAAAAAATGAGAATGATTTCAATACTTTTCCATCAGAACAAAAACGGCCGCATAGAAATGTCACTTTAGATGAATGAATCGTTGCACTCTTCAGAAAATTTTCATACACTCTTATTTCACTCTAACATGTTCAGTCGTGTTCAGCATGCCGTCGAAACAGGAAGAACTGCGCGCGCGCGTTGTACAATTCTTTCAAGCGAACGAAGATCGTGGAAAAAAATACACGGTGGACCATTTTTGTCGTGAAAAAGTTCCGGTATCCACCGTATACCGTATCCTGGCATGCATGAGAGTAACCCGGAAGAAAGGTTGCGGCCGTCCAGCGAAAATAATGAATGAGAAAACGCTCCGCTCGCTGCGCAGCATGTTCAACAACAAGGATTCGGTAAGTCAACGGGAAGCAGCCCGAAAGTTCCATTGTTCGAAGTCACTCATCTGCAAGACGCTAAAGAAAGAAGGAATAGTGTGTAGAAAGAAAACCAGATCCCCAGAGTACACAGATGAGCAGATTCAAACCGTGAAATCCCAATGCCGCTGGATGACTCGGAATTACGGCGGAAAATCTTTCGTTCTGGACGATGAAAGCTACTTTCCTCTTTCGAAGTCTCAGATACCGGGAAACGACCGATTCTACACTAAGGACAAATCTACTACTCCTCCAAAAGTAATGTATAAGTTCAAGCACAAATTTGAATCGAAGGTTATGTTATACATCGTAATATCCGATAAGGGTATTTCGAAGCCGTGGTTCAAACCAAGCGGTTTGGCCATCAACCAGGAGGTGTACCAAAGAGAGTGTTTGCAGAAAATACTCATCCCATTTCTTAAACAACATCACTCGGATGGCAAATACGTGTTTTGGCCGGACAAGGCATCATCGCACTACGCAAAAAAAACGCTAACGTTTTTGGAGAGCCAAAATATACCATATGTCCCAAAAGACCGGAATCCGACAAATTTGCCACAGTGCCGTCCTATCGAGGATTTCTTCGGTCTTTTGAGCTCCATGGTATACAAGGATAATTGGAAGGCCAAGAACACCAAGCAACTTACCAACAGGATCAAAAGCTGCATCCGAAAAATCGATGTGGCTGCCGTCCAACGGTCATGTTCCAGCATAACGACTAAGCTGCGCCGCACGGCGGACCACGGACCATATGACAATATTCACTAAACTTAGTTTGAAGATTTAAGTTGACCCTTTTAATAAAATAAATCAGTTTGAACAAAACTTCACTGGTATTTTTTTCCTGACCCATTCTTTTCGTTCTCATTATTTAGTGGACACCCGTTATTTGCTTAAAATGTTCGAACTTTGCGCTTAACTACGTCCATTAGGGTTTGTACAGACTCTTCAGAAATCGTAGAAGCCGTCTTTGTCTAAATTTGCTGGAAGTGTTTGATGTTTTTGATTCCTTGCTTCTTTCCAGAAAGTTTCCGCTTCATCAGAGCCCAATATCTCTCGATGGGTCGTAGCTCTGGGCAATTTGGCGGGTTTGAGGTTTTTGGTGCAATGTTCACTTGATTTGTTTGGTACCTCTCCATCACAGTTTAAGCATAGTGGCATGATGCCAAATCGGACCAGAACAAAGGTTTTTCTTTGTGACTTTTGATGAAGGGTAGCAATTGCTTCTGCAGACACTCTTTCTGATAGATCTCCTTGTTGATTGTGCCTGTAGTGACGAAAGATTAACTCTTTTTGCCACACGAGTAACGCCACACAAGGTATTTTTTGGGATATTTCGATGCCTTCTTCGTTCTGAAATGGTCAGTTGTAGCATTTCTGGCCAAAGCAGAATAAAAAGCCAGCCCTGGAAGCTGCTTAAAATGCTCCAGGACATAACTTTCATTGTCCATAACAACGCATGAAAACTTCGTCAGATATTCGCAGTACAAACGTCGAGCCCGTGATTTTGCTGCCAAGTTCTGTTTGTCGTTGCGATTTGGAACTGTTTTTACTTTATAGGACTTAAGTCCCAAACGCTGTTTTGATTTTTGGACAAAACCAGGAGACATCCCTATTTTACGAGCCACCGTTCGAATGGAGAGATTTGGGTGTTTCGTTAATATCCTTTTCACCTTTCGGTCCATGACAGGATCAGCACGTCCAATGTTTTTGTCACTTCTCGGTTCCTTCTCCACCGTCAAACGTTCCGAAAATGATTTGAGCACATCATGAACAGTGGATTTAGGCAAATCCAATGTTTTTGCAAGGTTCCGTATTGACAAGTCAGGATTTGCCGTACGCCCGTACGAAATTCGCTCGCGCACTTGTTTTTCTTTCGTCGCCATCTTGAATACTAAACATTTAATATAAACATCAATCATAGTCTTTTTCATCATAGACTCTCAGCTGTACCACAGTGAAAGTTTTCATTCCTACGTGCAATATTTGAAAATTACAATGATTTGAAAGTGTCCGGATTAATGTGGATACAGATTTTATATAGTGTATGTATATATTATTTTGCAGCTTGTGCTAACGTAAGAACTTTTGTGGCACTTAAAAGACGTGACGCAAGACAGGACACAACTCTTATTACCCTTTGATTGTTGTTTTTTGTATTCTCCAATGCGTGGAGGAACGATCTATGATGAAATTGGTCAGAAACAGATAATTTCTCATCTCCATGCGAGGCTCTAGAGTGGACAGTAATTTAAAAAGGTTGTAAAAAATGTAATTGCAGGTTTTGCAATCATATCTTGAGAAATCCGCATGATCCTGAAAAGGCAACTTTGCCCATCATGATCCACAAAGCGTTTTATAGTATAAACGAAGCCATGCAAGTGTGTGCAAGCGGTTGGTAGCACACAGATTCCTCGAAACAAATTTATGGCTGTGAGCTTAGTTCCTCGACAGTCCATTGGGTCTTTGTTCAACAGTCAACAACTTTTCAATATGGGTGAGACAATATCACAGAATGCCGTAACGCTATTGGTCACTGTTGCTATTCCGCTGTCAAGTGTTCTATTTTTAATTTCACTCGCCCTTCTTTATGAAATAAACAAAACCATGCAAGTGTATGTGAGAGATATTCGCATCATTGCTGTATCGCCGAGTGCCTCGACAATCAAAGCAACTGTAGAGCTTTTATTCCACTAATTTGATCTTGTTAAAGATGCTGAATGGTATCAATCAAGAGCCATGACGCAGGCGGTCTCGGTTCGAATCTCGGTTGCATATCGTGATCGTTTTTTGTTTGTGAGCCATTGAACTCCCGGACTTCAATCTTATACTCAACTCTAAAACACTGCACAACCTTAAGGAGTGTATCGAAAAGTAGTTATAAACATTCGATGCGTTATTACGCATAAACTACTGTATATATTTTTAGCGTGTAAGCGCCATTTGCTTTGTTTACATGTCAAAAATGATTATTCGGTTCATTCATTTCCGTTGATAAAGTTGTATTCAAAATGTCGCGAATTGAATTTGAGACTAAAAAGAAAATTCTGCACACTTGGTGCACCGAAAAGGGTGTTACTTACAACCAGATTGCGAAAAGAGTAAATGTTCACCCGGCAAGTGTAAAACGCATCATCGAAAAGTTTGGTAAGGAGTGCTCCCTCAAGGATTTACCAAGAAGTGGCCGGAAACCCGGCTCCAGCAACCCCGATTTGGACCAAAAAGTTGTGGATTATATTCAACGGAACAAATCTGCCTCTACTCGCGATCTAGCCAAGAAGTTCAGGACCAGCATCGGAATGATTCAACGAATCAAGCGCAGGAATGACTTGAAGACGTACAAAAAGCAGAAAGTGCCCAAACAAACTCCGGAACAAAAGTCTCGTGCCAAAACCAGGTCTCGAAAGCTGTACAGCTGCATTTTGGACAATGTCGACCAGTGCATTTTGATGGATGACGAAACATACGTTAAAGAAGATTCAAGAACGCTACCGGGGCCGCAGTTTTATACTAAATCTGTTGGGGAACGTGTGCCAACCGCAGATACGACTGTTGCGATGGAGAAATTCGGTCAGAAGGTGCTCATTTGGCAAGCTATTTGCACATGTGGCTTGCGTTCTTCAATTTTCTATACAAAAGGAACTATAAATGCTGAGATTTATCAAAAGGAATGTTTGAAGAACAGGTTGCTACCATTGTATAGAAAGCACCAGTCCCCTCCTCTCTTCTGGCCAGATTTGGCATCGGCACATTACGCCAAATCCACTCTTCAGTGGCTGACGGAGAATAACATCAAGTTCGTAGAAAAAGACATCAACCCACCAAACTGTCCCCAGTTGCGACCGATCGAACGCTATTGGGCAATAGTCAAGCGTATATTTAAGAAGGATGGTACAGTGTCCCAAAACATGACCGATTTTAAGAAAAATTGGGCAGCGGCATCCAGGAAGTGCACAAAGGTCACTGTGCAGAATTTGATGGCAGGTGTCAAATCAAAGGTACGGGCATTCTACAGAAATGAACATGATGACTAGTTTTTCCGTTTGGATCTTTTGTAAACATGTTAAGCTATAATAAACTGAAATAGTATGTTAATTTTAACCATGTTTTCATGCCTATTTTATTATTTGGAAGTTTATAACTACTTTTCGATACACTCCTTACTCACACATTGAATTTTTCAAAATTTAAATATTCGGCAAAATTCGATCCAATCATCCTCAAACTTTCAGGGAGTAAAATAGAACATGTTATGAATATTTTCCCATGTTTGTTTTATTCAATTTTGAATCCATATCCAAATGCATCAACCTTTTTTCTTCAAATTACTCATAAGGTCCTGTACAACATTTGCACCAACTTCTTTTTGCGTGGCAATCCATTTTTTTCATATCTTCCTCCGATTTCACGTCCTTAGGATGCTTTCAAAGTGCCTGCTTCATGACGGCCCAATATTCTTAAATTGGTCGCCGTTCCGGTTCGTTCGCGGGTTGAGATGTTTCGGCACGAAATTGACTTCCTTAGCCTTGTACCACTCCAGAACCTCTTTCGAGTAATGGCACGAGGCTAAATCCGGCCAGAAAATCGTAGGACCATCGCGTGAACTCAGAAGAGGAAGTAGACGCTTTTTGAGGCATTCCTTTAGGTACACCTGCCCATTGACCGTTCCAGTTGTCACGAATGGGGTGCTCCGCTTTCCACATGAGCCAATTGCTAACCAAATCATATGTTTTTTGGCAAACTTTGATATCTTCTGCTTTCTAATGTCAAGGACATCGAATTTATGATAAGCAGTGAAAAACTGGAGCCCCGAAAGCTGCCGGAAGTCTGCTTTTACATGCGTCTCATCATCCATAACGATTCAATGCAGTTTTGTTCACATCTGGGTGTAGAGCTTCCGTGAACATGGTTGAAACTATTCCAGCAGGATGGTCAGTTGGCGTTTCGGACGAGATGGCAGACTACAAAAACATTCCTCGAAAATGTAGTAAACAATCTATACAAGTGGTTAGTTGATAGAGGAACCGAGTTTCCGGTGATCATATTCGTGGACGGCCAGAAGAGCCATATCAGCATACCACTAGCTGATTTTGCGTGAAGATTTTCCGAATTCTACATAGATTTCACAACCTTTGGACCGACTTTTTTTTGGGCCGTTCAAGAAAATCTGGTTCAAAGTCCTGAAGCAGCATGTTTTAGCCAACAGTAACACCAGAGTTACAAAGGCTAATTTTGGAAGACTCCTTTAAACTGCTATCGAATAGCTTTACGAATTCCAAGGAGTGCCTCAAAAAGGCATTTAAATTTTGTGGGCTTTCTTCTTGGAATGTCACCGAAATCGAATTCAGCCAATTATCGACGAACGTTGGTCAACCCGAAGCAATGACATGCAAACCACTGGAGAATGCGTATTTGATGCAGTTGAACCAAGTTGAGTTAGGACTACAACAAGAACAGCTCCAAAGATTAGAATTGAATAGATAAAAGGACGCTTGTTTAAGGCCATTAGAAGAGATCTGAAACCCTGGTGACGGAGCCATTGAACCCAGGTCAAAGCCTAACGCTGGACCTTATTGTGGATCCAAACGGAGAGTGTAACGTTTTTAAACTTGAGAATTTGGAAAATGGCTCCTCTCGTGAGCATTTACTAGAATTATTTTGAGTTGTGTTGATGTTTGAACTAGTTTATTATTTACAGTTATTGATTCAACACCAAACGCCGATTTGAGTACGGATTCTACCGTTGATGCTGCTCACGACAATCCGACAGTAGACCAAATGGTGCAAATGATGTATTGATGGCTGCTGAAGAGACAAGCGACACTAAAAAATGTGCTACATCCAAAGGTAAAAACTCTACTCCTGCTGTTCCATGGATCGATGACCCATTTGAAGACGTCTTGATGTAGCCAAAGCTCAACGAGAATATCAGTGGTACTAAGAAGAGGAAGTCGGTTGCAACAAGTGGTAGATGGCTGCAGTGGCACAATAAGAAGGAGCAGGAAAAGATACGAGAGAAAATGGAAAAGAGAGCTCGCTTTGACAAACGAAAGTTGACTAACAAGCAGAAAGAAGAGCAGAAGGAACAACAGAAACGAGAAAAGAATGAAAAGAAGAAGCAGAGAGATCAAGAGAAAGAATTGAAGAAGGCAGAAAATGATAATGCTAGGAAAGCAAGAAACGAGAAACAGATCTAGATGAAGCGTGAAAAACTGTATTGCAAACCAATTGCTAAGAAAAAGAGCATTACGCAGCAGCAAATTTAAATAGGATGTTTTGATGTACCCTTTCTTAATCATATTATACATAAAAGCGCCTTTGAATGATTCAAATTCATCATGTGACACCTCAAAACATTCGGAACTCATCCTTGTTCAATGAAAGTCAAATCAATGAATTGATTCACTATGAACAGCTCAATCGCACAGTGAGTTGATTAAGTTTTCCCCACAATTAAGCTGGCTGTAAATTATTGCAACTTTTTTTCATCAAACGTTCGAAAATAGCGCATTTTACGAAACTTCGAATTCGAATAAATTTGATTAATTAATTCAATATTAATCGAATCCGATCTGATTCACATTTGTGGATACATACACATCTGATTCATAAATCGTGCTTCTGGACATCCATAAAACTACTCGTTAACAATTGCATTCAACTGATCAATCAAGGTTTTACCTGAAAGTACATACCAAACTATATATTTATTACTTCGAACTGCACGCATATACATGCTTTCCTTAATTAATAATGATTTTTTCAATTTTGCTCAAAGCGTTACTTGATTGATATGTGTGGGATGAAAATATGTATCTTCACACTTTAATAAAGTTAAATTTCACCCTCACGCCCAAATTTTCGGATCTTTAACTAGACTCCTACCATCAAGGTTAGGCCAAATGTCCCTCCTCTGGTTTTGTAAGCTCCTTTGTTCTTCAAACTTAGACTATAGGCTTCCTCTTTCTTTTGTAGCGTAAATTTTATTACCAGGGATTTGTGAAAAGTTAGCCTTCACGTATGATTCATCGTCCTATACCTGCATGTTTGGTGAACAATGAATCAAATAGCCTTCGGACCCAACTTTTCGCTTTTTTCAAGCCCTTTATCATCTCGGCAAGGTTTCTTCTAGGCTTTGAAAGACTTCAGTCTACATCTCACTTTAATGTCCTGCACAGTTGACTTAGCTGCCTCCACTTTTTTGGCAACATCTCTGACCGATACATTGGGCTTCTTCTTGTATGATTTCACCCTTTGTTGTTCTCATCTTGTTTGTTACGTGTTCTCTTTTCCGACTGCTTGATTGGATTCTTCTTAACCGTTTTGGTTCGTAGAAACTTGCTGAAGACATTCGATACCGTTTGTTGCGTCACTCCGACAAACACGAGATTTTTTTTTGTGACCGATTAGCATTCTCTAACCACTTGTCCAATATAAGATTTCAAAATTTCAATTTAAAAATTAACAAAACAAAAACAAAGTAAAATGATTCACTGACAATTTCTGTTTGTATTTGTATTATCCGACGGCAACGTCTTAAAATAATACTAAACTAAACAAGTACTACACACTGCCCAAAAATGGAAAATAAAATAAAAATAAAACAAAAACAATCAGTCATATCGATTCAGTAGGCGGTTTCGATTCACATTAGTAAAGATGTTGAAATCGTAGAGGCTTTAATTTTCCAGGAACCTTCGACTTATCAAATCGACAGGATTGTTTGATCCGTACTGTATTCTTCTTAGTGGTTGGCGCAATAGCTCTCTAGATCGCAGTATTCTTTGAGGGGCATAGATGTTGAGCTGATTGAACAATGCAGGGCACTCTACTTCGAAACGTCAAATCTTGGCACAGCAGATGGCTTGGTTGCGTCTATCCACTAGTGGTTCAATATCTAGTAGAGCACAGTGATGTTCGTAAGGTGGAAGCCCTGAACTCCAACATAGATCTGACTAACGCTCAATACAAGGATCGCAAACAGTGAGGGTCGTCAAAATAACTTGATATCTTGGTGATTTGCTCGATCTACTATTTCCGAATAGTACATATTGAATTCAAGTTTGTGATCTTGCATTACACTCAAATCTTTGACATAATCAACTCAACTTAGTACAGTGCCATTTATAGCATAATTATGTATAATAGGACTTTTCGTTCTCCGGAAGGATATGACGCAAAGTTTGGACACACGCTGTTATTGCAATTGAAGACAGCCTTCGGTGCTTTTAACGATTATGTAGAAATCACGTGCTTAGAACATCAGACAGCAGTTTTCGAGGAAGTGGGATACATAATTGAAAAACAATGCGGCCAACAACGGCCCCCAGTTGCCTCCTTGTGGTACCCCACATCGACGAATAAAACGTGCAGATATGGCTGGTCCTATTTTCACAAACAAATGGCAATCAGTTAAGCAAGATCTTAATCACCCACACATTCTCGGAGTTATTCCTAATCTCTCAAGCTTGGCTAACAAAATATCGACAAGTATTCACACAGGTTTGTGATGACGGAACGTTGCGGAAAGAATCCATACTGAGATATCGAGATATCCATGCTGATATCGATGGATGCCCAAGTACCCAGACAAAAGATACGGTAGCGTACCGTTGTATCTCTAACAACCATGAGTGTCCCACCTGCCCATACTCAAGAGTAGATAGACAACTCGCTGAGTCGGAGAACACGACAGTCTGAGTCTCATTTGACTACTTGCATGCCTGCAAGAGCGCATAGGCATCAGCAGAGAAGATACCGCAAATGCAGGACACTTCCTAGACACCCCGTTACGAACCTCATCGTTGATTAACGAACTGTCCATAAATTACAGGTTCCCGTTTCCACAGCCTAGGAAGCTGACAAAGCGAGGGTATCTCTACTCCAGTTAGTCTTACCACCACTCGCTTGCTCAACAGACGGTAGGTCTGTATTCGATAGTGGGGTCCGCTTGTAGTAACATCATGGCTTTAGTAACTATGTCTTCGGTAGCTACATTTGCCAGAGAAACCTTACCACATTGAGTAACGACATGGAACCATTGCTCCATAGCTCCGATCCATAGAGTATGCACGGTTCGATCATATCCCGTGCAAGCTCGGTCAAAGTACAGTGAAGTTTAAGAGAAGCGGCCGTTTACGGCCCAGAGACTTAGGGTTCAACTTAAGGTTGACGTTGCATTTCACTGCCTTGTGCTTCCCAAAACGCAGTTTGTTATCGATCGTAACGCCAAGAAGCTTCATTTCACATATTGTCAATACAAACGCGAGGTAGCCTTGGTCTGCGGGTATGACCAAATCAGACGGGCAAGGTCTAAGACATCTCGGTAGAAATTATAAAGCCAAAACCAGCTGCCCAAGCCAACCACATCATCAACTGCTTTTTGCATGCGACTTTCGATAATGTGTTCATTTTTGGAGGTGCGTTCAAACCCTGAGTTCATAGCAATGAGAAACAGCTTGACAGATATGTTTGGCCTTTGCGGGATGCCATTCTCTAGCAACTTTGGTTCATAACTCGACGTTCAAAACTCGAAATTTCTTATTGTTTAGGAAGTTTTCTACATAAGCCAACTGTCGCCCTAGGAAACTCCATTACTTGAGGGTAGCCAAAATCCTCCATGTTACGTCATATGCCTTGGACAAATTGAGGGACACTACAACAAAATGTAGGTTTTGCAAAGAACGTCTCCGACCTATAGCCGCATCAAAATGCGTGTTGCTGTGGGTGGATTCACTCATGCCTCTCCAGCTCAGTTGACAGGCAACGGTCAACCATCCGCTCGAGTGAATACAACTCAACCTATGCAACTCAACAGCGCGATGGGATGAAAGAGAGCGAGCCCGGAGAGAATCTCTCAATTGTAGATACGCCCAAATGAAAAAAAAAACCCTAGGTTTGGTTCTTGTATTGGTGACAAAAAGTGGTCCCGCACCCTTTATGGGCTCAAACAGATGACTGAAAATCAGCAGTACAATACACAGTAGAAGATTTCCATCCAGAATGTGCCGGAAATCCCAAAAATCATACCCGATCATCATTGATTTGGATGAAACTTGGCACATGAGTTCGGTACGTTGGAAAAAAAAAATTCCACTGGTGTTAAGATAATTTGGGTTCAAGAGTAACTTTTGAGATGGGCGTATGTGTTTTTTCCAACATTTTACTTGAAAAATCGTAGTTCAAAAACCATTACATTTAGAGAAAAACTTTATATAAGGGAATTGTAGGGAACTAAAAAGCCTTTCTTAAAAAAATATACACAGAAAAAATTATTTTTTTCATCAAGAAAAATCAAAAATAATTACTAAAAATAAAATATTTTAAAAAAGTATTTTTAATATTTTTTTAATTTGTTGTATGGAAATTTGAGGAAAAAAGACACGTTTTAAAAAAAATTCTAGGATGGACGCTCTTATAATAAAAAAGTTTTTCAAATAGCGAACTTTGGTGTATATTTCAAATTTTGGTTATTCATTCTTATAAATAAATTTTGATGTTACAATATGGTTTTGGAAATTATTACAAACAATAATGATGATAATGATAAACCACGTAAACGCAACCGTTTTCAAGATATTTCTGATTTTCTTTCAATAAAATTTCAAAACCTCAAAAAATACGCCCTTTTCATAAATTACTCGTGATATTAAAACAACAATAGCTAACGATTGTTTCTCTTGTGTTTTTAGCCTTTTTAAAACACATGTATGTGCCTCTTACTTACTCTTAACAGCTCGTCGATTGAAAAAGCTTCACTTAAAGTTATAAGACAAAAATAATGAATTATGGTTGGATTTATATTTATATATACCATTTATTAGTCTCGGTCATTGATAATATTACATAAACATTATATAAACTATTGATTGCTTTTATATATATTATGAATCCTGCCTTCTTCGTCATTCGAAAACAGTTTTACAAAAACTTCGTTTTCTGAAATTGGAACGAATGAGTGGTACTTTTTGTGTACCTGCAATCGTTTTAGTCTGTCGGTAAATTTCATTCCATTCTGCTACCCCCTGTTCATACTCTTCATGTGATACATAACTAAACGACATTTTTGTTAAACAATCATCACTTTTTTGGTTCGCCCATTCGAATAACTCTAATGCACTTTTTATAGGGTGTTCATGTTGTACAGCAAGGCTTGCATATCTGGCCATTCGTTTTAATGTACCACCAATTGCATCGCAAGGTCCCTTACCGTGGGATGTTGCGAAAAAATGCCATTCAGCATCAATATTGTATTTCTTTTTAAAACTTACAAAGGCTTGCAAAGTTCTTCCTATTTTTATATTGGGATGCTGCCCCGTCAGACATAAACGTAGCTTTCTTTACTTTAATTTTTGTTTGCAAAAAGCTTATTAGTTTTGAAATAAACACCTGCACCGCAATCGTATCATGTTTCAACACTTCTGAGATAACAATGAAACTGATATTTTTAAGTATTCCAGATTCCGTGTAATAAATGACAAAAGGGTGAATAGTGGCTTGCTCATTACTCCAATAACTACTTTGAACAGCATCTTGAAAAACAAATGAATAATTTTCAGAAAAATCACAAATTATTATTACTTCGCCGTCTTTAAGACAACTTTTATAATCTCTCAAGAAACTAGACTGCTGAGATTTGACAAAATCGTGGGATACTAATTGTTCCAACTTTTCACAAAAATAAGCAATAAATTCATCAATTGGTTTAACAAGTGTCTCTAAACTACATCTATCAGTTGAAATCCATTGCTCAAAAGATATTTCAACTAAACCACGTTTTTCTAATTTGTCTGTTAAACTACTCTCAAAATCTGAAAAGCCTGGACATCGTTCGCATTCACGGAGGTAACATTTTTAGTTCTAGTTGATGAGCTACATAATATTTCTTCAAAACACAATTTATAATCATTCTCGAATGAATATTTTCTAAGACCATGAAGCATCAAGTTAATGTTCTCATGAATGGTGCAAACACAAATGTTATGAGAACCTGTGCTGCTAGTAATTTGCAATGCTTTGGTCTTAGTGCTGCAAAAGAGCTAAACCCAACAGCATTTTGATGCATCTCTTGAAATTTAATGAAAGCTTCTCTTAATGAACAAACTAAAAGGCGCTTTTGAATATGAACCTCTTACCTTCACTCCTCACTGAAACGTAGTCGTTCATACCAGGGGTTGCTCGTGTAATCTCATCACTGTCGTAAAATTGCAAAATTTGGTTTTTTATTTCCGGGTTCAGACCGTGTCCCAGCTTTTCGTTAGGGGCAGCTAAAACACCTTCGTGCTTTGCAAGGAATTTAGCTTGTGATACGATGTACTTGTTTGTTATTCCAAATTCTGCCATTACTCTTTGATTTGTCCAAGATTGTGGTAAAACCGAAAGTATCCTTACTTGATCGTCCCTCGAAGTTTCTGGATCAGCATACCGGTCCTTTAGCTGCGCGATTATTTCGTCATATTCGGCTGCTTTCACTTTCAATTGTTCCAGGTCATCCTCCTCCGCTTGATCCCCAAATATGTGTGTCCGAATGCCGTTTGAAACATCTTTGAACTTTTTGCGGGCATAATTTACGTTCAGGAACTTTTTAGCCGATATTGGCGAAACGTTGATTCCAGCTACGCCCTTGTTAAATAGCTCAATATTATGGCGCCTTGAATAATCTTGCACACTGCTATCAGATGGCACTGACATTAATGATATTGCCGATGGCGTTTCCTCGAGACCATACAAGTCTACTTGCCGTGATGTAGATGGTTGTGGATCCATAATGTTAGTAATTGATGGTTTCTCACTAGGCTCCGAAATTGCAGCATGGGATTGTTCCGTTCTATTTAAATGCAAACGACAATTATCACAAATCATCAAAGAAGTGTCCAAATGTGTTTTGCCCATAAACTTGAGTTTTTTGACATTTTGTTCGGTTAATTTACGAAGGTTTTTTGAGCACCGTTTAGTGGGAAACGGCATACAACACTTCTTCATGTTAAACTCCATTTTCAGTTCACTCAGATAGATTTTACTGATGAATGCGACTATGTATGAGCATATATATTGGCTGTGGTACCTTTGGAAATGCAGGTATAAAACATCTCTGGTAGTTTACAGGCAGCGTACATTAGCTGTTTTTGTTATGAGAAGATATACCTGACATACGTTATAGCTGCTATTTGTCTACCTACCTTAAACAATATGTGTTACTTTCATCGCTACATCACCGAACTGTTCGGAGTGTAGTTTTCACACACTACACCCGACCTCTAACATCGTTGGAGCTTGGCAAAATAGTCAGCAGTTCGATTAATATGCTTCTTCTATATGACCCTCCGCATAATTTCATCATCTGTCCATTTCACACTTGTCGCCCCTGCGACATCTATCTCGCTGTTACTTTCATCGCTTTAGCAAATTCGCTCCCTTCATTCTCTGAGCGGCCCGACCGATACAGCCATAAAACAATTATAAATATATTGATTGCAATATTAAAACAATAGTGCTATTTATCTTGTTCTTTTCAAATGAGTCTTCTTATCATCCTGATATCAAAAGAAAAGAGGACATTAGAGTAATGTGAACGTTATAATATGAAGATCTTGGAAAATTTATCATTTCTGGTGGAAATCTCGATTAACTTAAGAAAAGAGCGAATTTTCTGAGGTTTTTTCATTCTATTGAAATAAAATCCGAAAAATCTCGAAAACGGTTGCGTTCAGGTTTATTACATTATTATCATTATTGTTTTTAATGATCTCCAAAATCATATTGTATAATTAATTTTCATTTATAATAATGAATAACCAAAATTTGAAATATGCACCAAAGTTCGCTCTTCGGAAAACTTTTTTGTTATAAGAGCGTCCATCCTAGAGTTTTTTTCAAAACGTGTCTTTTTTTCTCAAATTTCCACAAAACAAATTTGAAAAATATTAAAAATATGTTTTTTTTTATATATGATTTTTAGTATTTATTTTCGATTTTTCTTTATGAAAAAAAAATTTTTTTTTCAGTGTACATTTTTTTTACAAAGCCTTTTTAGTTCTCTACAACTCCCCCATATTAAGTTTTTCTCTAAATGTAATGGTTTTTGAACTACGAGTTTTCAAGTAAAATGTTGGAAAAAAAACATACACCCATCTCAAAAGTTACTCTTGAATCCAAATAATCTTAACACCAGTGGATTTTTTTTTTCAACATACCGAAGACGTGTACCAAGTTTCATCAAAATCGAAGATAGTTGAGTTTGGTGACCGACCGATTTGGCGTGGAATCAGTCAGTAATGGGCTAACATGAGAACCTTGTGGCACCGTGGGCTGATTACTGGTAAATATGATTGCCATTATAGTCACTGATCCATTTCAAGGCTAGAAATAGCTAGAAACTACTCTACAAAACTCATGAAGTTTTAGCCGTCAAAAAGCCACACGGGTCATGGCAAAACATGCCCTCTTTTGGCACAGATTCCATGTGGCAAATCGGGTCAAAAAGCGCATTACTCACCAGACACTAAAAATTTGGACTCTAATAAGCATTTTGACTGCAAAGACTTTAAAATTTGGTTATACATAGTTTTCACAATTGCAAACAATGATGCAATGATTATTCGATAACACACATATACATCGAGATAAAATATTCTTTTGTTTTCCAAAATGGCAATCCAGCATAACTCTTCATTTAAAAACAGATCTACGCATTAACATCACCATAACCGATTCATTATCAACTTATGTCCAATTTCATTAATATTCATCGCATTGCACACTCGTTGCTGGTAACAGCTGTATGTCCTCGAAAATACCCCTCGAAACCACTTCCATTACTGGGTTATCCTTTTTCGCAACGGCAGCGGCATTGAGAGTACAATAAAATCGTGAAAATTATCATCGCGTAAATCCGTGCCATTCAGATAACAACCTAATTAGCACAGCACACCGATGAGCTGGTTCATCGGAAATTCACACCAAAGAAAAAAGAAGAAGTCGAGTCCGTTCGATCCAATTCGGCATACGCTCTCGACCTTGCAAATCTCCGAGCACTCCGAACACTTTCGAACTCTAATTAGCTAATGAAATGTTATGCTCTGCAGCGGACATTTTCGGGCTCATTCGACACGTCACACAGCCTCGTGCATCGATTTGACGAAGGGAAAGGACGACTTTTTTTTCCCTTCTCTCACCAGGGTCAACGCGTGAAAAGTGCAAACAACCGTGCATGCCAAAGGGCAGAAAATAAAACAATGACAACACGCCTCCCCCGCCCCAACCTTCTACTTGTCGCGGGAATGTTCCGGACTCCTAATTGATTTCACAAATTAGCATCGCGGCGCGTGGTCCCAATCTCGGTCGGTCGTTCGTCGTGCCAAACGCGGAACAGCGGATAGGGTGGTTCAAAGTATTGTTTCAGCTCCGTCGGATTCAATCGATTTCCAAGCCGGTCCTGACTCTTCTCATGCAATTTCAGCTCAATTGTTTTCGGAACTCAAATTGCAGTGGCCATTTGAATTTTCTTTTGGGATAGCTTAACTTTTTGTTTTCACCCCCTTTGCTCTGTATGCGACTGTTACCAGCTTGATCATTGCCCAATACCAGTTTTCGATTGCTCAGCGGTATATTGATTATTTAGCGAGACACTCCGTCAACGACTTCGCAGGCTTCATTGTGTATTCGATAAAATGGCACATCAAAACTAAGCTGTCACTTTTGAACAGCATGAGTAAGAACCTGAAAATTTGAGCAAATATTATTCATAGTGTGTTATTCACGTCTGTCAAGTTTCATAGTTTTCTTACAGTAGTTCCAGTAATGTCGTCGAAGCAAGAAATTCACAATATCAACAGTGGGATATGCCAGCTTAATCAGCAGACACTGGACACAGCGTCTAATTGAGTATCATCAATGCAAAAACAAATGTTGGAGATTGATGTTCTTGGCGAGCTAAAGGCTCTGTTTACAAACATTATGTCTAAGGGGTGATTCAAAAATGACGTCCATCAAATTTCAGGTTTTTAAACCCCCTCCCCCCCCCCTCTGTCACACTTTGTCACAAATATGATTATCCCCCCCCCCCCTGTTGGATGTCACACTTCTGAAAAAAAAAATTAATGCAATATGCGGAATGGTGTTGTCGATTTCAATAATAACGTGTATTTTAGTTCAAATTGAATCATTTACATAATTACATGTGTAAAGTTCTTCTTTTCACGGATAGGTGAAGTGTGTTTTGATGGAAATAACTGGCAGAGATAAATCAAGATATTCGTAACAGATGGACAAAACTCATCGTATGACAGGGTTTCTTTTGCAAAAAACATAGTTTTTTTAAACATTTTTTTTTAATTGCACTCATTTAAGAAACATGTCTGTTTTGAATTTGTAATAATCTTAGATGAAAACAAGAAAAAAAACATGACTGATTCTGATTCAGAAATGCCTATTCAATTAATAATTTCATTGTATATTTTGATTACTCTTGATGAATATTAAAGGTTCGATAATTTTTGAAGATCCAAAAACAAAGCTTTATTAAAATATGCTGATACGTAGCTTTCCCTCTAGATCACATCAGTATGAGTGATTTATATTAACATCTTTACAACCATCGACATAACGAGATTACGATGGATGAAATTTGAGAAATGGGGAGTTTTAGTTGAGTTTATAACATTTTTAGTTTTTCCAAGAATACTTGCTTTAAAAATTCATAACTCATGAATCACACTCTAAAATGCGCTTACACATCTATGAGATAACCCCGAAACTAATGTGGAAACCGTTTTTATTCCTCACTTTTGTACATAAGTAACACATTTTTGAGTAAAAGTTACCCCATAAATTTGCAGTGCAAACTTTTTAAAACATAAATTGTTTTGTAAAAATTGCTTTAAATTTTATAATCAATAGAAAAGAAGGTCTGGAAAGATATTTCACACAACATTATTTCACGGTTGAGAAAAATTGTTTGGAACAACCAGAAAAACACCGTTTGTATCGAGAAAAAAGGCAACTTTTTTGCGATTGAAATATTTTGATACATCGATATTGGATGTTTATCCATTCTCAAGATATGGAAATTATGTATATGGAAATTTATATAATTTATTTTGTACAGAAAATGCACAAAACATCATGACTCGTAGAAAAAATTTCTGAGAAAGCTTGAAATTACTAATAAGAAAAAGAATGTGATCAGAAAGTGAAAAACAAATGGAATCATGAATATTCCAACAGAAATATTTGTTTTTGATTGCAAAATTTGATTTTTAGAACCATACTATTTGAAAGCGGTAAGTTTTTATTTTTGATATATATCGAGGATTTTCGAAATTTACCTTGAACAGTCTGGGAAATTCCACTAAAATTCTCATACCGGAGATCAAAAATGATCCCACCTTGACATGGGTTTCAAGAAATCAATATTTCAATTTTGTGGGCAATTTTGGAATAGACGATGTTATTTTTTGATTTTCCAGAGCTCTAGAAACTTTTGAGTAAAAAATTTGCCATTGCATAATTTTTCAGCTTGCTGAGATAATTTAACCACTTTCCACCACAAGAATGTTTTCCTAAGACGATCAGTTCGCGAATTAGTTTTTTAAATCAAAGTTAGCAAAATTCATAAATTTTTGCACACCTCAAAAAAGGCCTGAAATCAAAATTTCTGATTGACAAAAAATTGATTGATTTTTTTCGCAAAGGATGGTGCTTTATTCAAAGCTCCCGACCGTTTCTCTCAACTTTGAAATTGTGTGCAATACTTAATCTAGATCATAATGTTTATTGCCAAGACAATTTCAAGCACTTTTCGATTCCTTAATCATACACTTTTTAAAGTAGCTGGTTCTTCCTGACCGCACTCTCCCCCATCCTAAAGCACTGTCCCATATTCTATAAAATCAAGATTTTAAGAATAATGATATTTTTGTCGCTTTAAAAATGAAATATGCATTGCCATAAAAGATTTTCATGTTACTCCAAATTCTTAACGTCACATCTCTGCCCAGCTGACACTCCATGCTGACCCAGAACGACCAACGTCTTCAGGTCAGACAGCGTCTTTTTCTGTACAGCCAAAAGCATGTCATTTCGCTCTCTAATCAGCAGGCTGGACATCTCGGAATTAATAATATCCAATTCTTTAGAAATTGCATCCTATTTAGGACATGCAAAATTAGAGGGAACTTTTTTGTCCGAATGCAGTGGAGCTTTTGAAGAACTGAAAGGCTGGAGTTCCTTCATCCGGTGGTATTTTTGGAACATTTTTAACAATCCCCCCATTCGCTGGTTAAAAAAACCTTCAGTGTATCTTTCGGTTTCGAAGCTTCCGTTTTCAAGTTGCTGATTTTCGATTTGAAAAGTTCGTCACAATAGGATTCGTTTTTTATATCCCGCCAGCGCTTGTTAATTGCGCAGCGGGTATGCACGACAAAATGCATCGACCAGCGTTTGAATCAAATCAAAATTCAACGCCACCGAAAACAAACACAATAGGATTTTCAACAAAACCAAACTTCGACGAAGTTTCAGATTAAAGGACAGCTCGTGCGTTTCGTGCTCATTGACGATAACAACATGTATGAACACAGTAAACAATTTTTTGCACTCACACAACTAAGTAAAGTGTGTATTTTCATTAACCGTACACCGTACAACTTTTCGACGCCTTTGTTTTCGTATTAACGCTGATAAATTTAGATTACCTAATGCAAAATTGTTGGATGTCACATTTTATAACCCCCCCTCCCCTGTCACATATTGTCACAAATTTGATAACCCCCCCCCTAAAGAGTGGACGTCATTTTTGAATGACCCCTAATAACAAGTGTGGATCATATCAACCGGCAACAGACTCGTGCCCTAGTTTGGAGGTAGAATTAAATAACGTCAAGGCGGTGTTTGTAGCAAATGTGACGTGCATTTTTTCCGCTGTGTTTGCCGGTATTACAAAACAATTATTATCGGAGAAATTCAAGTTTGACCCTTAACTTGAACTGCATCTACAGCAATGCCATGTCGGTAATGGAATTGGTCCGTGGCGAAACTGGTTTATGACGAGATGTTTGCCGAGCATCGTTGTTTGTAGGATACCGGGAATCCGGAGTGTTTGGAGAGATTTGCCCGAGTCCTGTAGCGATGCCGACAGTTGAGTTTGGCAGACATGTGCAAGCCAGTTGAGGCGAGAATGGCTAAGGTGGAGAAAATTTCGATCAAACAATCGCCGGAGCAGGTGGATGTTCTGAAGCAAACAAAAATTTAGCGGCGAGCTTGTAGTTACGAGATACGATGGTTCGAGATACGATGGTATTTTGTGCAATGCCATAAGGAGCAAGCATGGCAGGCTTGGATAAGCATCATTAAGATACGGCGAAACCGGTAGTTGTTATCCTTTTTATTCCCTGAATTATATGAACTGTTTTATATGATCACATTCCTTATCAAAGTGAATCCTTATCAACCAAGCCATGCCCTACTAACATAGAAAAACCTCCTTCCTGTGACCTTTGTGGGAATGCAGAGGTAAGCACGGCCCCTAACCAGCATAGGTCACACTAACTTTCCTTCCCTATTTCCACCTGTTTGCAAGAACGTGAACGGCGCCGTTATTGATTATAAAAGAAATTGAATCACTGAAACGTGTACCAGCCTCATTCACTTGTTTCATTGTGCAATTTCAGTGATTCTGATCAATCACGGACTACATTCAGTCAAGGTGAGCTAAGCTAAAGCTAAGAATAAAGTAAGGCCAAAAACACCGATAATGCATGGTGGCGCCTTCAATGTACGAGGAAGGTGTGGAAACCGGATTTGACGGAATATGACACTCGTAAACTATGCCGGCTGAATCAGCAGAGAGCGTCCAAAAAAGGCTTATTTGAAAACGAATACTAATTTGATCCAGTCTCGGTGTGAGAATTATTTTATTGCTGAATAAATCGGGAGTTATGTGATGGCTTTAGAGGATATTTGCAACTGACTTCAATTATAAAGATTTAATACCTAACATAGTTGGCCACCGTTGGAATGTTCTTTTTTCAAACAAACCCTATTATTCTATCTATAAATCTTCATAACACGTGCTTCTTCGGTATGTTCATGATGGACACTCTTTCAGCAACCTTGTGATCTCCTGGGCTTCAGGTTCTCTTCGATTGGCGGATTGCTAATTTAACGTCTTGTATGGCTGTATGCATGAACGGTTTCATCACTGATGCTAGTTCTCGACGATTTGGAGATGACGTTGACTTCAAAGGTTGTAGAATGATATTTCAGTAAAACTCGGAACAGGACTTCGGAACAGATTATGTTGAGCTTGACCGAAACCCTCCCTAGGATCCATCCCTAGGATTGCAGATTCGAATGGAGTGTTCCCTCGAAAGTAGCACGTGGGTGGATGTCAGTAGCCGATTATTGGATGCAGCCATCATCGGGTGGTCAACCAGCCAGAGAATGCATTCTCAGAGATCGTTCAGAGATTATCAGATATTAGTAAACGCGACAAAACAAAGCGCAGTAGCGCGTAGCATGCTGTTACATCTCAGGGAGAAGTAGATTATCACCAGCAGAACTTGGTACTTGCACGGGGAGCACGCAGACCTATGAGACTGCGCGTCGGTATTTACCATCTACGGTATGGACAGAGACCACTCGGACATTGCCGTCGTTGTCGTGGAAGACTTGCGTCACACGGCTGTGGTACCACTTAAGTGGAGGTAGAGAATCGTCCTTCAATAGGATTATCGTGCCGATGTTGATATTGTCCCGTAAACGAGTCCATTTCATACGGGGGTGAAGTCCTGAGAGATAGTCGGTGCTCCAATGCCTCCAGATGCGTTGGACAAATTGTTGTTTTTGCTGGTAACGGTCCAAGCGATTCGTAGGTAGCTCCTCATACGAAGGCTCTGGGATAGATACCAGATGTCGTTGACTCAAAAAGTGACCCGGAGTTAGAATTTCCAGGTCTCCAGAGTCGGAAGATAGTTGCGTCAAAGGTCGGGAGTTCAAGCAGCTTTCAGTCTGGGCCAGAATTGTTTCGAGATCATCTTTGAGAAGCACAGCACAGATGGTTGATTTGAAGTGCTTCTTAAACAGTTTTTACCACGGCTTCCCAAAGTCCGCTGAAATTGGGAGAGCGAGGCAGTATAAATTTGAAGAATATTCCTTGGTCACCACAATGAGCAGTGATAGCGTGCTTGTGTTGCTGTGAAATGCATTGCTCCTTATGTTCAGACAAAGTACGTGAAGCTCCAAGAAAGTTTCTGGCATTGTCACATTCAATCACCGCTGGTCTACCACGTCGAGCCATCAATAGCTTCAAAGCATCAATGAATGCCGCTGTCGTAAGGTAGAGTACAAGCTCGACGTGTATCACCTTTGTTGATAGGCATATAAAAATTGCAACATAGCATTTGACTGGGTTCGATTTTCTTATAGGGTAACGGTAGAAGAGCGGTCCGCAGAAATCAACCCCGGTGTTGAGGAACGGGAAGGATGGAGTCACGCCCTCCAACGGTAAATCACCCATGATCTGCTTAGCTAAACTGGGTTTACATCGAAAGCATTTTAAGCAATTGTAAACTACTTTTCGCGCCAGGTTGCGTATTCGTAGGGGTCAAAATATCTCACGTACACTCGCGATTTCCGGGAAGACCGTATAGTAGGTGAAGACTCTACGGGTCTAAGCTGCAAGCAACCCGGCGGGTCCATGGGTCACGGATGGTGGGGTTCCATCAGATATGATAGACAGCTACTGCATATACGAATAAGTAGCCACGGATGAGCGGCGGGGACTGTTTAGGATGTGGGGGGACTGAGCAGTTGTTGGACTCTGTTGAGTATCTTCCAAAAACCCACAAATATCCGAAAGCAGTCCTGACAAAAGCGAGCCAGCCCGCTTTTTAAAAGTAAGGGTAGAAGTCCAAGCCTTCATCCATTTGAGCATCTGTACTCCATGTTAGGGGTGGCTCAAAACAGCGTCTGTTCTCCATATAAGGAGCGGCTGAGTCACCGTCTTGTTAGTGCACCCAGGACTCTAAATTCAAAAGCCGAAAGTCCTGGTGGTGCTTGGGACTGTTAAACAGCAGCACCACGATTGTCCTCCTGCGAGATAGTGGGGCTGGTTGTGGGCCTTGCGAGCCGACACCATTAAAAAGGAATTGCAACGAATAATACACTCGT
Organism: Aedes japonicus; assembly: GCA_034211315.2. Lineage (NCBI taxonomy): Eukaryota > Metazoa > Arthropoda > Insecta > Diptera > Culicidae > Aedes > Aedes japonicus. Next base: position 119,855 of record JASCZW010004501.1, read on the forward strand.
GATCATTAGCTGTGGGCCAGCGTGCAACAGCCTTTGATGATAGGAGGTTCATCCGTTAATGAGTTCTGTTAACGGATGATGTACGGTGAGGATAATCGGATGTTTTCGGTCTTCAGAAACAGGTGCGTTTCAAAGCCGACCACCAATACGCAGGATGCCATCGATGATAATCGGGCGAAATGAATAAAGGGGGTGTCCGTAAAAGTGGTCCAGTAAACTGGCTTGGAAAGTGGTGTAGCAGTTCAAAAACCGTCCAAACGAGTCAACTTGAAAAGTCGCTAAAAAGTCCAAGGTGTCTGTCAATTTTGTGCAAAAAAACATGAAGCGTGCTGGGTTACATGTTTGCAAAGCTGCAACATGCCCCAAACCGAAATGACAAGCAACACATCACTGTGAAAACCCGCGCCCGGATACTTAACATCGTGACGTTATTTGTCAGAGACAGATAATTTCCCATCAACATGAGAGGCTCTAGGAGTGGACAGTAATTTATTGCTGGAACAAAAAAAAAAAAGCGAAACTATCGACAGTTCCGTTAGAGTACGGTAGGCTGTGAAATTGAGAGATGCAAGTTGAAAACGAGCGGAGGACATTTGAATGGTAGTATGCGATCGAGCACACATTCAAGCTACCAAGCCTAACATCGTGTTGCATCGTGAAGGCAACGAAACTTACCTCATATCCGAGTTCCGGCAACTTCCTAGACAAGAATATGTGGTTGCCAAATCTACCCAGATAACCAATAAGCATTAGCATATGCAGTAAATCAACCCTTAATCGGCATTCAAAATGCTACAGGCATTTTATTAGCATTATATGAGAATCCTGAATGCTATCAGTTGTTAAGTTGATTTTCAAATGCTATTTTAATGCTTGTGGCCTGTAATAAACATTTCGAATGCAAAATAGCATTAATGAAGCATTATCATAGCATTGCAGTAAAGCAGTTGTATATTGGGCCAAAAGTGGCATTTAAGGCCACTTAATTGTTTGATAGACTGCCGCTAAGGCGCTTTGGAACTGCTTAACTTTACCTGGGTAAATCAGATATCCCACAGGATTTCCAAAAGAAGAAATTTGGGAAATTTGTAAGGAAGTTTCCAATCTGACAAACGATTTGTGCATGTGGTGAAATGAGCGCTCACTTCATCACTTCCGGAATAATCAACGGTGATATTTACACGGAAGAGTGCCTTAAGAAGCATCTTTTGCCATTCATAAGGGAGAACGAAGGATCAACTCTGTTTTGGCCTATTCAAGCATTCTGCAACTACGCACAAAACATATTGGAGTGGTACTGAGCCAACGGAGTCTTCTTTTGTACCAAAATATATGACCAAATTTATCGGTACATCGCCCAATTGAAAAAAGTCTGGGCAACTATTAAGACGAAACTTCACAAACATCCCAAAACTCTAAAAACAGAGCTAAAGTTGAAGAAAATTTCGGTAGAAGCATAAAAAACACAAAATTTGGTGGGTGGAGTGAAAAAGAAAACGCGAAACGAAAACTCATTAGTAGAAAATCCGCTCAAAGTATTTATCCTGTTTCTTATTTAAATCACTACGAAATGGAATGAAACTTGATGTGTACATAACCAATACATAGACAAACGTGAATCACACACATTGTTTACAAAAGCGCATTCTGTATTCAAGATGGCGCTGTCTGAACTAGCACGCAGGAAATCTATCTTGCCCAAATATATGGAAAATCCCAACTCTACTGTTCGATTCATCGCAAAATCGTTAATGTACCTAAATCAACTGCTGCAGATGTGATTAAACGTTATACAGAGGGTCTTACTTTCGAAAAGAAAGCTGGAAGTGGTGGTGAACATGGACAAAGCAACACAACGAAGGAGAAAAGAGTCCCTTCTGCTTTTCAGGCTAATCCGAAGGTGTCAACACGGACAGTTGCGAAAAAAAAAGTACAAATGTCAACCGGTTTTTTGCAACAACTGCAGTCTAAGGCTGGATTGAGATCATTCAAAGCTTAAAATACCCAGATCATAACGCAAAGCAACAAAAATCGGTATAAACACGCTTCAGTAAGCTTCATGAACAACAAATTCCATTGTGTTGTCACGGATGACGAAACATACTATTTCCAAAAATTCAAACATCTCTTGCGATCGGAATTTTACTCTGCAACTAGCTGGAAGGATGCCCCTGCACATTTGAAACGGAAGTATAAAACCAAATTCCCAGAAAAAAAAATCTGGTCTGGCAAGCAATACGTTCCTTTGGGTTTAAATCCTAGATTTTCGTAATAAGAGGTACCGTAAACGCTGCGATTTACCGGTAGGAATTCCTCAAAAAGCTCATCTTACCTTTCCTGAAAAAAACATCCGGCTCAATCCTTGTTCTGGCCAGATTTGGCCAGCTGTCATTACGCTAAAGATACAACGTTATTTACGTTCCCAAGGATTGTAATCCACCAAATTGTCCACAGCTCCGACTGATTGAAACATACTGGTCAATGGTCAAGGGAAACCTCAAAAAGCTTGGCGGAGAGGTATCAACTATCCAAGAATTCCGTTCTAAGTGGCTTACTGCTTGCCAGGGAAACTGTGCAAAGATTGATGAAAGGAGTGAATAATAAAGTGCGCGCAACTGCTTTTGGAAATAAATCCATTCAAATCTATATGCAGTTGTGTTGAGTTTCACCACAGACAGACGTTTAAGCAAGAACAAAATCAATCAAGAACTTTGTGTAAATTTTCAAATCGTTTTCAAACGCTATCGTTAGCGCTCGCTCGTTCACTAAGGCCGCGTTGTTCATTTAGTCGAAATGAAGTTGCGGCATCTGCTAGTATGTCAAAATATCATGCCGACGTTCTCCACACGCAACCTGATATAGAAACGATGTATTGACATGCAATGAGATACCACATATCGGCAACACAACTGACATATTTGCTAGCTGGCTGTTACCTATTGTTTTTTGGTGATTCATTTCAAATTGACGGTTATGGAATTTTATACAAGTTGAGATTCAAGCTTCAATGGCTCAGGTTTCACATTTATCTAGAAAATGAAATAAATAATATGAATCAAAAACCTTCTGTTGTTTTTCTAAAATATATATTGTATGTCCGGATTTTGATTCCCTGAAAATTTCAAGAAACTTCAATAATTCAAGCCAAACATTGCATAAGGTCCTATGTAACGTTTGTGTCAAATCGAGAAAAATAGGATTGAAAATTTTGATTTGTTTTTTAAATCGTAATTGAAAATTAATCATGGAATCTTTAATGTAATGTAATTTTTGCATGGTTTTAAACGTAAGCCGTCGTCAAGATCACAAAAAAAAAGTTGGTTTTGAAGTTTACTTTGATTCTAGTTGTGTAATTGATACATTTGTTATTTAGGACCTATTGCATTTACATTTGTAGATTGGACCTGTGAGATTGGTCTTCTGTCAAGTTAGAATGTACATTGGACTTTTTTGATTGCGATAAGGACTAATAAAAAAATGTTCACAATAGCTTCTTTCTAGCTTTATTTTTGTACTCTTATACCGCCTCATCTTTGCAATTAGCAAAAACTCAAATAAAAAGTAGTCTTTTGTATTTGAGAACCCCAACAACTGGCTATATACTTATTCAATCGGATTATTGTAGCAGGTGCACTTATTACTTCAAATACTTGCTCTTACAAACTGTATGAACTTATGGTTATTTTAGACTCACATATATAACATTAAAACTCCTGGTTTACATATCACGCAAATCATTCTTTTAGGAATGGGTGCATGGCGATGGTAATTTGTAATTCACTGAGCAAATATGTTTCAAAACAGGCATAAAAAATGTGTGAAAATTTCGTTAAAAAGGATGAAACAAGCTTACCGTGCAACACCGTGCAATAACAGACCAACGCATCTAATTTTGTTGTTTTTTTTGCCTGCTACAACGCAAAAAAGCGCACATTAGAAAATAAGATGCATTGGTCCTTTATTGATTGAGTTTTGTGCCGATTCGTGCGATTTCCGATTGAATAAATATGTAGCCGATGTTGGCGTTCTCAAATATGATGGGCTAACAGTTTGCTAAATACAAGAATTAGGGGGTTCAAGAATTCAACAATAAAGCTAATACAGAATAACTGTGAACATTATTTTACTAGAGCATACCGCAATCACAATAGTCCAATGTACATTCTAACTTACCAATCTAACTGGTCCAATCTGCAAATGCAAACGCAATAGGTCCTAACTAACAAATGTATCAATTACACCCCTTGAATCACCCTAAACGCCAAAGGAAACATTTTCTTCATAATCCTGACGACGTTTTACATTGAAAATCTTACAAAAAATAAAGATTACACAAGTGAGTTGCAATTACGATTAAGAAGATGAAATTTTTCGATCCTATTTTTTCGATTTGAGACAAATTTTGCTTGAAGTAAAGGGTGATACGGTCAAAATTTGGTCAAGGGAAAACGCGTGTAAATTGGTGAAATCGTTTATTTAAAAAATCAAATTAAATTTCTTTTTCAAGTTCAATTAGTATAAAATTTAGGAAAAATATTCAGTTAGGCTTCCGCTCTTCCAAATCCGAATTGCCGGGCCTTACGCTTGACCCCTGCCATCAGATTTTGTACAGCCACCTTGTCCACCTTCTTCGCCGCAGAAAGCCAGTTTGCCTTGAACTGCTGCTCGTCCTTAGCAGTTTTTTGGTCTTATTTAGGTTCCGCTTGACAATAGCCCAGTATTTCTCAATTGGGCGGAGCTCTGGCGTGTTGGGAGGGTTCTTGTCGCTTGGGAACCACCTGCACGTTGTTGGCGGCGTACCACTCCATGGCCTTTTTACCGTAATGGCAAGATGCCAAATCCGGCCAAAACAGTACGGAACAACCGTGTTTCTTCAGGAAAGGCAGCAGACGTTTATTCAAACACTCTTTCACGTAAATTTCTTGGTTGACAGTCCCGGAAGCTATGAAAATGCTGCTTTTCAAGCCACAGGTACAGATGGCTTGGCAAACCAGATATTTCTTTGCGAACTTTGACAGTTTCGTGTGCTTGAAAATATCTGCTACCTTTCCCCTTCCTTTTGCCGTATAAAACTCCTGTCCCGGAAGCTGCTTGTAGTCGGCTTTGACGTAGGTTTCGTCGTCCATTACCACGCAGTCAAACTTCGTCAGCATCGTCGTGTACAGCCTCCGGGATCGCGCTTTGGCCGTCGTATTTTGTTTATCATCGCGATTTGGAGTCACTACCTTCTTGTAAGTCGATAGTCCGGCTCGTGTTTTGGCTCGATGCACGGTTGTAGACGATACGTCCAGCTTATTTGCGGCATCTCGGAGAGATAGGTTAGGGTTTCGCTTGAAACTACCGGCAACTCTCTTTGTCGTCTCAGCGGCTTCCGGTTTTCGATTTCCCCCCGATCCAGACTGCCTGGCTGTCGACAAACGTTCCCCAAACACTTTAATTACATTTGTAACGGTTGATTTGGCAACTTTTAGCGATTTTGCCAACTTTGCGTGCGAGTAGCTCGGATTTTCGCGATGCGCGAGCAAAATTTTGATACGCTGCTCTTCTTGCTTGGACGGCATTTTGACAACTGAAGAGTGAATTCCAAAATCAAAATAAGAGCATTCTACACACACACACCTTCAAAATGAGGGGTGTTCAGGTTTTTTAAATGCAAAATTGAAAGAAATACGTCAAGTTGATATTGACCAAATTTTGACCGTATCGCCCTTTACAATCAAAATCTGAAGGCGTGGATCGCGTAAAAGCTTGAAATTGTAAATACAACGTGTCTCGTGTTGTAAGACTCGTGAAGGAAGGGAGTGGTCGTAAAAAAGGTCCAGTAAACTGGTAGGGAAGGGGTGCAGCAGTCCAAGAACCGTCCAAGCGTATCAATTCGAAAAGTCGCTAAAAAGTTCAAGGTTTCTGTGTGTTTTGTGCAAAAACTATGAAACGTGCTGGGTTATATGTTTATAAGGTGCAATAAACCCTAAACTGGAATCAAAAGCAAATCATCACTGCGAAAACCCGCACCCGGAAACGTAACATCGTGACATTTTTTTTCAGAAGCAGATAATTTCCCATCAACATGAGTGGCTCTAGGAGTGTGCAGTAATTTATTGCTAAAACGAAATGAAATGAAGAGAAAGTATTGATAGTTCCGTTAGAGTACGGCAGGCTGTGAAATTGAAAGATGCAAGTTGAAAACGAGCGGAGGACATTTGAATGGTAGTATGCGATCGAGCACACATTCTTTTGCCAAGCTACCAAGCTTAACATCGTGTTGCATCGTGATGGCAACGAAACTTAAGTCAAACCCGAGTTCCATCAACTTCCTGGGCAATAATATGTTGTGGCAAAATCTACCCAGGTAACAAATAAGCATTAGCACATGGAATAAATCAACCCTAAATCGGCATTTAAAATGCTACTGGCATTACATTAGCATTATATCAGCATCTTGAATGCTATCTGTTGTAAAGTTGAATTTCAATTTCTTTTTTAATGCTTGTAGCCTGTAATAAGCATTTCGAATGCAAAATAGCATAAATGAAGCATTATCATAGCATTGCAGTGAAACAGCCGTGTATTGGGCCAAAAGTGGCATTTTTGTTGCATTGAGGGCGACTTAATTGCTTAATAGACTGCCGTGACAAGTTTTCGAAATGCTTATTGATTACCTGGACAAATCTGATATTCCACAGGATTTCCAAAAGAAATTTGTAAGGAAGTTCCTGATCTGACGAAAAATTTGAGGATATGGTGAAATAAGCGCTCACTCCATCACTTCCGGAACAATCAACTGTGAGATTTACACGGAAGAATGCTTTAGGAAGCGTCTCTTGCTATTCAAAAGGAAGCACAAAGGATCAATTCTAGTTTTGGCGCGATCTAGCATCCTGCCACTACGCTCGAAACGTGTTGGAGTGGTACCGAGCCTACGAATTCAATTTTGCGACAACAGATATGAACCCACCAAATTACCAGAACTTCGCCCAATTGAAACATTTCAGGCAATTCTGAAGACGAAACTTCGCAAACATTCCAAAATTATCCAAACAGAGCTGGAGTTTGTGCAAATTTGTGCAGAAACGTGAAAAATACTGCGAAAATTGGTTTTACAAAAGTGTATGGGTCGTGGGAGATGAAATTGAATAAAACCGAGTCTGTTATTCTCATCTCATTAGTAGTTTTTCATTCCCTGAAAATTTCTAGAAAGTTCGATAATTGGTTAAATCTTGGTGAGCAAATATGTGTGTGCCATTTTTAACGAATACACCCTCTAATAGGCACATTTAAAAAAAAAAAAAAGGAATGTTCTGCGTTGTCTAATTCACATAAAGGGAAGGCAGGATTTGCAAAATAATAACGGGATATTTCTTGTAAATTTAAGCCAGATAACGCCTGAATCTAGTCTGTTGAATGAAGGATTCCGAAATTTTTTGTATGGCATATGCAAGATTGCAAACAATTTCGTTGTTTACATTTCCTTTGGCTTGAAATTAGAGAGGGTAAATTTTGCGCACCAGTTAAAATTCATTATATTTTTTTGAGAAATTAATTATTTTTCCGTTAGAGCGAAGAGTGGTCTTCGCTAAAGTACCTTAAAGCACAGATAGCAATCATTCCCATATGTCATTTTGCTGAAGAGCTAGATAGATCAGAACAAATAGTTTGATTTTCCCATAGGAATATCCGAAGAATCTGTAGGACCAGTGCAATTCGAGTTCGCAACAATTCCGCTCATATTTATGAAAAAATACCCGGACCTGATTCAGAATAGATTGAGTGGGGCTCGGCAGCTGAAACGATAATTTGAACCGCCCTAGTAGCGATGCTTCTGGCGATCCTTTTCACCGAAACACCTAGCTACCATCCAAGTAACCAGATGACGAGGCTGTTGTTGTTATTGTCACGCTTGCTTCTCTGCTGACCCGGAAAAGTGTAGACAGTTTGGCGGGCAAGTGGTGGGTAATATAAACAAAACACCCACCAGTTAGTCACACCAATGGGAACGACAACGACGACGACGGCGGTGGCGACGGACGGCTCGAGACCCATTAGCAAGAAAAAGGCCCTTCGCCTGCGTTAATGAGAGACGGGATAATGGCGATGACGATGGGAGGGGAAGCAAGTCGGAGTCTGTAAAATGAAGCCACACTTAATGACTGACAGTTTTGCACGTTCTCAAATGAATAATTTGTAGAATGGATGAATTTGACATTGAAGAATGGGTAAGTTCCGGTTGGTTCGGTGAGATATGACGGAGAGCGACGTTTGGGAATTGGTGGATTTGTTTGGATGGAAGAGTTGTGTTGAGGCGGAAAATGTTTGCCAGCAGCTGACAGCCGATTTAATTTCGGGCAATTTGCGGCTTACCTCTACTATGATGGGGATCTCCGGATGATTTTGTCGGTGAAGTCTACATTATTGGTTGGAGCGTTTAGTTTAGCGATGATCAGCTGCAAGGAGAAAAGAAATGAGTTTAAATGGTTAATTGTTGTGATTTTGTTTATGAGCAGTGAAGGTTAGGTTGAAACAGAAGCATTGAAAATAGATTTTCAACAACAGTCAGTAAATTTGTAGAGCGTTCTATTTTTTGAAAAGATAAGGGGTCGACATACCAAAGTTTCAGCGATAATATGTTTCACTGAGTACCGATTCAGTCAAGTGAAACATTAGGAATATCAATGCGATACGACGGACAAAGTCTATCTTGGGCGAGAAGGCTGATTTCGTAAGAATAAACAATAAAAACAGTATTCAGAATGAGTTGGAAAGAACAACATATAATAAATCTGTGAAGAAAAAATCCTAAATTCTCTTCACTGAATTTTCTTACTTTAAGTGACAAGTGGCTTAAAGGTTATTCGCCTGGACCTTGGCTATATTCGTAGAAAAAATGACGCTGTTGGGATATTACTCAGCTTCTTCTTCACTTTTTCCATCAGTTCCTATATAGATTTGAACACAGAGTTGTGTTGGATCCTGCGTTCGCGGTTGACTAAGACATTCCTGATTGGCCCCAGCTCAGGACCGTTCGGAAGGGTTTGTATCGTGCCACACCTGGTATTGCTACCGGTTTCTGACTTGGAATTCGAATTAAACAGTTTCGAAATAGTTAGCGTCACCAAATGATCCAGCAAAGTATTTCCGCTATTTGCTTCAACTTGGCTCCACCATAAGCTAAGAGTTGTTTGTGCACCGTCAAAAAAGAGCGTTTTCGAGTTTATAACTGTTTATTATTGGAGTAGTTATAAAATTCCTGGGGATGATAATTTCGTTTTCACTACGTATTCTTTATATTCAAAGTAAGACTACATACGTTTACTATGCGCTCGGCAACTTTCGATGCTCTGACGGTATTTATGCTATGGCAAACCAACTAATTACTTATAATCCTGGATTCAGTGTGCCGTTTTATCGGATAAGCTAATGTACACAACTGTTATTAAGATCTCATATTATTTAACATATTTCACTGCTTCTTACCGCACTAACAATAGTAAATCGATAAATTCGCACTAGTTTTCAGACAATAAATTCAAATGCTTTTCAACTAACTACTTCACAATAAGAATGTAAACAATTCAATTCTTCCTATTATCTCCCTTATCAACGGATAGTTTGCCTTATCAGTCGATTTAGGAGCTGCATCTTATCCTAGTAGTGGTGCATGTGAAAGCGTTGCCAGTCTGATGGAACTGCGCACCGATAACAGTCCCCCGGGGTACGCCAACTTCCGGTTGGCTTACTCTGCATCGCGTTTAACATCTAGAACAGCAAGCTTTGTAACCGACCGTTCGTAGACTCCATTAGCTGTCTGAACCGTTGCCAAACAGATGCACCCATCACTTCCAATGTTGACGTGGATGATTCTCCCTTCGGCCAACAGTTTCTGGGTAATCTAGGATCAACGATGATGACTATGTACCCGATGGATATCGGTTTCGTTTGAGCGAACCATTTCGTTCGCTCTAGTTATTTCTGGAAGTCGCTGACCCAGCGTTTCCAGAATTGGTTGGCAAGTATCTGAGAGGTGAGATAGTTTCGCCGCAATGTGGAGCCACTGTCGTCCAAGGTTGTCAGAGGCTTTGAACCATTTGACGTTCCGATAAGAAAATGGTTAGGGGTCAACGCTGGTGACAAATCATTGTCTATTGGGACATGTGTCAGCGGCCGTGCATTCACGACGTTCTCTATCTCCGTGAGCGTGTTCCTTAATTCTTCGTCCGTGAGCTTACAGACTGGACAAATCGCCATCAGATTAGTCTTCACCGTTCGGATCAATATTTCCCAGCAGCAGCCGCCCATGTGGAGCGCAGCGGGAGGGTTGAAAATCCATTCTATGTCCGGGCTTTCGAACTCCGCCATCATCACTGTTTGGTTGCTTCCAACCACAGCGTCGCCTAATTCTCGGCTGGCACCGATAAAATTAGATAAAGTTCCGCAGGCCCATTATGCACGAGTTGGTGCTGAGGGAACTAACCAACTCAATGTGAATAACACGGACCGTTAGGCAAGTTATCAGCATTCCCCAACGCTCCTCCGTCCGTCTGCCGAGTACTACCTCCATGGGACCGAAGTAGTCCACACAGACAAATGTAAAAGGATTTGTATACGCTACAAGCCTTGCCGCTGGAAGGTCCGCCATCATTGGATGGCGGGGAACTGCAATCTCGTTATTGCATCGCTGGCAATTTTTACCAACCTTAGTAATTGCGACACGAATGCGGGTAATATGAAATTTTTGCCTTACTTCATTGACTACGGTTTCGTAATTGCAATGATGGTATTTCTGGTGGTAGTCCGTAATCACTAGTGTGGTAATATGATGATCACGAGGAAGAATTATTGGGTATTTGATGTCATCACTGACAAATTGACACAAGCAGATTCTGCCTCGCATCCTAAGAAGTCCTTCTATCCATGCGTTGAGCTTGTACAGTAAGCTAGATTTTGGAACGAGTTTTATGGAATCATTTGAGCGTGCTTGCACAAGGGTTGCTACCCCATCCTAAAAACTTTCTCGTTGCGCCACACGAAATAGATATGCTTCAGCTTGTCTATGTTCCGTCATCGTCAGCGGTCTTAGATAGGTTTGTTTCGGTTCCACTTTCCTTCGCAAGTTGAACAGAAAACCAAAACCGAATGCCGCACTTTTCCGTAGACGTTTCCAGTTTGAGAAACTCTCCATGTGTTAGGTGAACTGCACGGGGCAGCGCGATGAACCAGTAAATGAAGACGATGTTCAATGGTAGTTGATGAACGCAGTGAAGGAGTTTCAGGCCATCTCGTTTCTAGCCACCATAGAAAATCCGGACCGGTAAGCCATCTGCTTTCTGGTGTAAGATCTAGTTCATGGTCCCACTTTGTCCCATCATCGGCTACGTTCAGCTTTGTAGGGACCCATCGCCACTCTTCGGGTTCGGGTTTCAAGAATCTCGCTCACTCGAAAAGCTACAAACTGTGAGTAGCGCCGGTAATCTGAGTTGATCCAATAGAGCACGTCACGTGGACCTGACCAGTGTACTCGTTGAGTTATGCGGAGCGATAGCGAAGAGATTATGGCCTGTGAAAGTCTTGCGCCAAAGACAGCGGCCAGAAATTCCAACCGAGATACTGTCAGGAATTTCAGCGGGGCCACTCGTGCTTTCGAAGCAACTATTGAGCACTTCGTAGATCTGTTGGACTCGAATCGAAGAAAAGCTACCGCAGCAAATCCCTTTTCGCTGGCATCTTCATCCCACTGGATCTTTAATCGTCAGACTTCCTGAAGCAAGACTTTCAGAAATATCAAGAAGTGTACGTGTTATAAATACACGAAGCTTTTTTCGTTTAGTGAGCGGTCATTCACCTGTCAGAAGAAGCGAATCGTAGTGGTTCCATCCTGCTTTGAACAGAATGTCGTCGGTGGATGTACTCCACCACATACCAAGAACTTTCTCGATGGCTATTTCTGAAGAAAGATCCATATCCTTCTCTGAAGTATCGCCTTCTTGAAGAGCCGTAAGCATCGTTTTGGAATTGCACATTCAATTTCGGATTTCAAACCCGCCCTGAATACATACTTTGTATACTACACGTCCCACACAATTTTTTTCTTTCCCGGCTTGTTGGGGTGTAACTGGAAATATGGGCAAATACCAAAAGCGTGGGTACGGATGGCTCAGTTTCTCTACTTCCAAGTTTCGGGCATACCCCTTGCTTACATAGTCGGCGATCTTACCATTTAGTATTTCTGCTATCTGAGGGTCTCGCTCCATTCGCGGGAACGTTTCGGTGGTTCCGGGAGTTGCAAGGTTCTCGAATAAGAAGTGCTTCTTTCGCAGAGCAATAAGTTGAATCAGGAACCCCTCGATAGTGACAAGGGTGGAAGAGCAAACGATGGACATCGGTAGTGAAAAATGTAGACTGCGGTTGTAAAGAAGTACGTGAATGAACTGCGAGAGGAGATTGTAAAAAAGGGGGAGAAACCTGTGAAACATACATCTTGTATTATATAGTGTGTTTGAGTTGATAAGAAGGAAGCTAAGCCAACATAAGGAAATTGGTTGTGAAGTTAGCCAACAGCTACATATTGGTGGTACCTTTTTCTTGAAACAGCCCAGCACGAAGATGTGGGTTGACACTCGTCTAGCAGATCATCTACGATAGGGAATGCGAAACAAAATAGTGTTGAACTGATGACTGATATGGTAAGCTCGTTCTGTTTTTACTCATTATGTCTAAACGGTTCCAAACATTTGAAGCTATTTGCAAACCATGAATATGTGTATATATGCGTGTATGTTTGAGTGTGCGCAGCAATCCAAGAGATCTGACAAGTTCTCTTTCAGTACCCGTTCTCATATTTTTAGACATTCTTCTCTTTTCAGAGTGCGAGTAATAGCGCTATAATCATAACCCATTTGGGGCTAGGACTATAGTTAATGCTAAAGTCTCAACCGTTTGAAGAGAAATGGAGCATCACTTAACCTTCTTAGACTAGATGCTCCTAACGACCATTTTTGATTTTTGAAGAAACGTATCAGAAACTGGTTTCATTTCATGGCGGCATGCAATGTCTTCAATGAATTATTTCTCATCGTAGCTACATCCACGAGGCGTGCAAACGTCAATGCTAATGCTAATGCCAATGCTAATTGTACTAACAGTAGACTAACAGCTTAAGGATTGAACCAGATTAAAGAAGAACTGAGTAACGTTTTCCCACTTTCATAAATTGCCTTACCCATGGTTTGACGTTTCAGCCTGTGTTATGAAAATGGGTAAAAGTTACTAAATTTTTAGTAAATCCGAATGAGCGTGCAGGGATTGTTTCGTTTTCCCGTAACCAAAACACAAATAAAAAACAATGAAAACAAATGCCGGTCTCAGTAAAGTCACTAGATTCAGAGTCTGGCGGATACAATGACGGGAGCCAATTCGAACTGTCAGTTGGCGGAGCCAATCGAGCATGTCTCAAGTAATTCATGTTAAGGGCTTAAAAGCTATATACAATTACTTTGAATATCGATTTCTCTTGAATCGCCCAAAAGCCATTTGTAAACAATGACTGTAAACGTTGATTTCTCACGAATTACGAGAATCCCACTATATCCTGCTATTCCATATGGTAGAACTAACATTCTTCTACCAAATGCTGCTTTAAATCACTCTCGTGAAATGAGAGTTGGCTCCGCAAACTGACAGTTCATATTGGCTCCCGCCAGACTATGAATCTAGTAACTATATGTCACAGTGATTGGTGCACTGCTACCAACATAAAAAAGAAATCATGCATGGCCTACACGCTCGATTGAAATAACGTAACAGTTGAGTGAAAGCGTCGTGGTTAGCTTATTTTTGAACAACTCTTTTTTTCTTACCCCAGGTCCCCAAGAAACTGCACCTGCTACCGCCATCATTGGAGAATTAAAATTCCCGTTTTTTTTTATTTTTTTCATTTTTCAAATGTATACTATGGACAGTAGGGTGATGCAAAATTCGAAATATTTGCTCCCCTAAGCATAATCGACGCCAATTTGGGTCCCGATAGTCCCCAAAAAATTTTAACACGTTTGGTTTTAATTTGGCTTTGCACACGCTATTCAAAGTTTGTATGGGAATTAGTATGAAGAATCTCAAACTTACATTTCCAGATCCCTAACATCTTGATATTATGTCCTTAAACCAAATCTTATATACATTCATATAGTGTAAGTTGTCTACTATCAAAATGCCGAAGATAACTGACATGTAAATTTTGTACAAAAATAGTTATTCAATAAAACATAAAATACACAGTTTAGGTATAATGTTTTATTCTTATTTTTGTTTTCTTATTATTTATATGTTTTTTATATTTTATATTCATATATTTTATGTATTTTGTTTTATTTATATTATTATATATATTTTATATATTTTACATATATATATTTTATATACATTACATATTTTCACTTCTTATTATTATATTTGATGAATAACTATTTTTGTATAAAATTTACATGTCAGGTATCTTCGGCATTTTGATAGTAGACAACTTACACTATATGAATGTATATAAGATTTGGTTTAAGGACATAATATCAAGATGTTAGGGATCTGGAAATGTAAGTTTGAGATTCTTCATACTAATTCCCATACAAACTTTTGAATAGCGTGTAGCAAAGCCAAATTAAAAACCAAACGTGTTAAAATTTTTTGGGGACTATCAGGACCCAAATTAGCGTCGATTAAGCTTAGGGAGCAAATATTTCAAATTTTGCATCAGCCTAATGGACAGATCGACCCTCCCATTCCCCAAAAAGCTAGGTGTGATGAACGGCCCTAGAAGCTGTTAAGCGAATGTGATGTAGATTTTTAAGTTAAAACTATAAGTATTTCTCCAGAAAAGGACAAATGATTTTGCATAGATTTTGGTGATGAAAGCTAGTAAAGGGTGATACGGTCAAAATTTGGTCAAGGGAAAACGCGTGTAAATCGGTGAAATCGTTTATTTAAAAATCAAATTTAATTTCTTTTTCAAGTTCAATTAGTATAAAATTCAGGAAAAATATTCAGTTAGGCTTCCGCTTTTCCAAATCCGAATTGCCGGACCTTACGCTTGACCCCTGCCATCAGATTTTGTACAGCCACCTGGTCCACCTTCTTCGCCGCAGAAAGCCAGTTTGCCTTGAACTGCTGCTCGTCCTTAGCAGTTTTTTTGGTCTTCTTTAGGTTCCGCTTGACAATAGCCCAGTATTTCTCAATTGGGCGGAGCTCTGGCGTGTTTGGAGGGTTCTTGTCCTTGGAAACCACCTGCACGTTGTTGGCGGCGTACCACTCCATGGTCTTTTTACCGTAATGGCAAGATGCCAAATCCGGCCAAAACAGTACGGAACAACCGTGTTTCTTCAGGAAAGGCAGCAGACGTTTATTCAAATACTCTTTCACGTCAATTTCTTGGTTGACAGTCCCGGAAGCTATGAAAATGCTGCTTTTCAAGCCACAGGTACAGATGGCTTGCCAAACAAGATCTTTCTTTGCGAACTTTGACAGTTTCGTGTGCTTGAAAATATCTGCTACCTTTCCCCTTCCTTTTGCCGTATAAAACTCCTGTCCCGGAAGCTGCTTGTAGTCGGCTTTGACGTAGGTTTCGTCGTCCATTACCACGCAGTCAAACTTCGTCAGCATCGTCGTGTACAGCCTCCGGGATCGCGCTTTGGCCGTCGTATTTTGTTTATCATCGCGATTTGGAGTCACTACCTTCTTGTAAGTCGATAGTCCGGCTCGTTTTTTGGCTCGATGCACGGTTGTAGACGATACACCCAGCTCATTTGCGGCATCTCGGAGAGATAGGTTAGGGTTTCGCTTGAAACTACCGGCAACTCTCTTTGTCGTCTCAGCGGCTTCCGGTTTTCGATTTCCCCGATCCAGACTTCCTGGCTGTCGACAAACGTTCCTCAAACACTTTAATTACATTTGTAACGGTTGATTTGGCAACTTTTAGCGATTTTGCCAACTTTGCGTGCGAGTAGCTCGGATTTTCGCGATGCGCGAGCAAAATTTTGATACGCTGCTCTTCTTGCTTGGACGGCATTTTGACAACTGAAGAGTGAATTCCAAAATCAAAATAGGAGCAACATTTTACACACACACACACACCTTCAAAATGAGGGGTGTTCAGGTTTTTTAAATGCAAAATTGACAGAAATACGTCAAGTTGATATTGACCAAATTTTGACCGTATCGCCCTTTACTATCAGTCTACTTTGTTATGTTTTTGCAAATACTATAAAAAAAATTAGTGAGATGTCTGGAAAAACGTTTCCTATTACACTTCACACTCTATTTTTTTAACAATCATCTTGTACCTTCAAAGTGTGCGTGAATATGAGCTCCAAAAGTCATTGCTACAAAGTTTCCAAAATCAAATTGCAAAAAAAAGTTGGAGCAAAAAAATACGTTTTTTTTTTCAAAACTCTTTTCTAAGGAATGTAAGAAAAACTGTTATAAAACGATACGTAGAAGAAAAAGAAGTTGTGTTTCTCCGGCAGAGTACGCCATAATACTCAGTTTGCGGCTGACGCTCTCCAACCTCGGTCACGCCCAATGCTCGCCAGATCACGCTCCACCTGGTCCGCCCATCGTGCTCTCTGCGCTCCACGCCTTCTTGTGCCCACTGGATCAGTAGCGAACACCAACTTTGCAGAGTTGTTGTTCGGCATTCTTACAACATGCCCTGCCCACCGTATCCTTCCGGCGTTGGCCACCTTCTGGATGCTGGTCTGGCGTAGAGTGCAGCGAGTTCGTGGTTCATCCTTCGCCGCCACACACCGCCAAAGATCGTCCTTTGCGCGCGTTGCTCGAAAACTCCGAGTGCTTGCAGGTCCTCCTCGAGCATGGACCATGTCTCGTGTCCGTAGAGGACCACCGGTCTTATTAGCGTTTTGCACATGGTGCATTTGGTGCGGGGTGAATCTTTTAGACCGTAGTGTCTTCTTCTACTGATGATGCGCCTTCGAATTTCACGACTCGTATTGTTGTCAGCCTTCAGTAAGGATCCGAGGTAGACAAATTCCTCCACCACCTTGAAGGTATCCCCGTCTATCGTGGCATTACTTCCTAGGCAGATCCGGTCGTGTTCGGTTCCGCCTACCAGCATGTACTTTGTTTTCGACCATTAACCACCAGTCCGACCTTTGCTGCTTCGCGTTTCAGGCGGGTGTACGCTGTCCATCGTTGCTTCGATGAGTCTGGTCAGCTTCCCAGGAAAGCCGTAATTTTCACCCCACGTAATATGT
>JASCZW010004502.1:0-163725 GCA_034211315.2 Aedes japonicus
AGAAATTTCACATAGTACTAGCTTTATTTGGTTGATCTTGAGCCACTCCGAGCAAAGATATCTGTAAACTATTCAAGAATACAAAGGGAAGTGGGGTAAAACCATATCCATATCCTCATCCTCAAGCCATATCCTTATTCACAGAGTCGTGCGGTAGTTGAAACAGCTTCTATTCGGTTTTCCGGGAAATTTCAAATGGGACTAGCACTACTTTGTTGATCTTGAGCCTCTCCGTGCAAAGATGTCTATAAATTATTCAATAACATAAGGGGAAGTGGGGTAAAATAAGCTCTTTAACTCCACAACCATATCCGTGCGGTGATTGAAACCATTCGATTCCCCAAACAATTTCCAAGCGGAAATGGGATTGTTCACAAGTCACGCTTAAAAGCGACAAAAGTTACAGATTTTTTCTTTAGTTTTCATCAATTCTTGCCCACTGTGCAACGGCTGGAATCTATATGATCTCGAAGTGATACTTTGGAATAATACGTGCATTAAAAAAGCGACTATTTTCGGATGGATGGTTAAAAAAACGAAAAAAGTTATTTTAACAAACCAAATTGCATTTTATCCGCCCAAAACACCATGTCGTCATCCTTGTGGTACTTTTTAATGAAGGTGGCAACTTCAGGGAGGCACTTATCACACGAAAAATCGGATCATTTGGTCACTTTTTTTAATGCATAATGAAAGGTCAAGAAAATCCAAGATCAATGTTTCCGGGGTTGTTTGTGTGAGTGTTAGCCACTACAAGGCATTGTCCTGGAAAGCTTACAAGCTTATGACAAAACCATGTGTTTCCCAACTAAGCTGTAAGTAAGCTTCTTTAAAAAAAATAAAAAAGTTCACTTAAAAACAACCTACAAGTTGTATATTGGAGACCATTGAAAGACGATATCATTAGAAAGGCATTTTTTCGATAAACTACCTTTCCGTAGAAACAATTTTTCGGTTTGTTGTACTAGCAACATTTTGTAAGATATTTCTTGGCGAAAATATGAACTATTTGGAGGAACTAACTAACTAGAACAATTTTAACGAAGACATGAACATATTTCGATTTGCAATTAGTGCCAACGAAACCGTTGAATAATTCGGCCTACAACTAGATCCAGAGTAACTTTCAAACCACCGACAAACTCCCCAGCAGAACTTATTTTGAAATGAGTAATCTTGGGAAAGTAATTTCAAATCACTGACTAGTCTTCTCCAAAAATAATTTTGAAGTTTCACAACTAGAATTGGATTTGAAGTGCTTCTTTTAGGTCCAGTGGTAACTTCTAATTCCAACTCACTCTAGAACTGGATTTGTAGTGACTTAATTGGATCCAGGTCGTCTACTGAACGTAGTTGTCACGAACGGTTCAGTGTTTAAGCTTTGTGTGTTTGTTATGTTCCGATAACAAAAGAAATACACTCGCATTGTCTTTTGTTATTGGGCATGACCATGATCGCTGGTAACCTAAGGGAGCTAAATGAACTGGTGTTTGAACAAAATTACTTGGGGTAACCAGAGCTGTGGCATGAGAGAACAGGCGTTGTGTTGTTTTCTGAGGGTTTACAGGGATTTCAACACACCCTGCTCAGGTAGAACATTCCCTTCCAGTATGATTCTACAGACATAGGTAATCCTTGCGCTAAAAGCAGGTACACTCTCCTCATCATCATCATCATTATCATCACTCATTTGGATCCAGGTTATCTTCAAACCATAAACTCTTCGATTCCAAAAATAGGTTTGAGTTGACCTAATTAGGTCCAGATGTTTCTTTAAACTAATGACCAATTCATTACCAAACTAAATTTTAAGTGATTCAATTATATGCAGTGCTACTTTCAAACCACTGATCTAACAAACTCCAGAACAATATTTAATGTGACAGAGTAGGTCTTATGATACCTGCAAACCACCGATCAGCCCACTCCAGAATTGGAAATGGCTCAAAAAGGTCCATTGGTACATCACTGATACATCTCATTCCACAACTGGATTTCAAATGACTTAACTGCGTCCTGCCTTAACCGATTCAGTACGGATGGGTCATATGAAGCCTGTCCACGTTAAATTTCAGTGTAGATTTTGAATTATTTCACGGATCGCTGAAACGTTTCACTTTTATGACAGCTCTCCTGTTTATTTCGTTGTACAACATGCTTGCATTCTTGTAAAATGGCGTCGAATCAAGCGCGCAAACGGATTTTGTACGAAAGGCAGCAAAATCCGAAATTATCGGTACGCGATCTTGCCAAGAAACAAAGAGTACCGAAAAGTACCGTGTTTTGTGTTGGCAAATCGTTTGACCAGCGCTTCACTGTTAATCGGAAGTTTGGAAATGGAACAAATCGAAAAGTATGCTCCCGAAGAATGGACAAGCAGGTGGTAGCCATTATTGAGCAAAATCCCAATCTTTCTGTGCGAATTGTGTCTCGCAAAGTTAGGAATTCAAAATCACAATGGACGACGAAACATACGTACTCGAAGACTTTAAACAGCTTCAGGATCTGGCTTTTTACACCGCAATGCAAAGGTACGCCATTGCCGAGCATTTCCAGACAGAGAAGGTGTCCGAATTCCCGAAGAAGTATTTGGTTTGTCAGGCCATATGTAGTTGTGGTCGAAAATCTAAGAGTTTCGACTCTACCGGTACTATCAATAAGGATGTGCTACCATTTACCAGAAGCCACGACTCTCCAGCTCTGTTTTGGCCTGATTTGGTCTCTTGTCACTATGCGAAATCCGTCCTGGAAAGCTCTAAAGTACAAGAGGGCAAACATGTACCAGAAACAGGCAATCCGCCAAACAGTCCAGAACTTCGCCGAACAGAGGAATACTGGGCTCTAGTTGGGCGGAAATTCTGCGAAACTAATCTAGGATTCCGTATGGAACCGGATGGCGGGTGTACTACAGAAAGTTCGAGAATTTTTCAGAAAGAAGGATCAACTGTTTCTGATGGAGATATATCTCTACGATATTGTGAAATGAACAATCGGCTTTGTTGAATTATGGGTAATTTGGGTGCACAGGCTTTATGATCCTAGATTAAAATTTGCTATCAAAATTCGGCTTTTAGAGTAACAGAAGAGCTTTGTTAAAAGGTAAATCTTTAAAATACGAAAAATATTGAACGGGTATTGTTACGGACCCACTGAAGATCTAGATCATCCAAACTGTCCTTGATTTCAGATCCTTTTTTTTTTTTTTCATAATCGACATGGAGGTTTAAAGTGTTTTGATATTCTTAGCTGTGAAAGCTACAAGAAATTTTTTTAACACTATTGCTGACTTATTCCAGTATTCTCAGAATATCTACGGTACACCAACTTATTGTTGAGTTCAGGTTTTGGTGTTTTGCATGATTAACAAGGCCATTCACGAGGACTCTATCGCCCTTAAAGTGACGGACAATACAATAAGACCAAAGCCCGAATTTCATACAAAATGGTCATGTTTGGAGGCTTGTCTTTCACTTTCCTGTGAAATAATTGAACTGAAATTTTGGCAATAGCCTAGAAATAACCTGTATTTTCATCATTAATAAATTCATAATTTTTCATTCACCACTTCAGAAACTACAGACCTACGACAAAACAATAAGAACTCCTTTTGAAGTAGAATCTATAGTATACTGATATTAAAATGTGCATCAATAATCAAAATTCAAATCTTCAAATTCGAGCATCCTTTCTGGATCAAACAATGAATGAAAAATGATGAATTTAATGCAGATGAGAATTTAGGCTACTTCTGGACCACAGCCCATTGGTTCTCGAGAAAGTGAAAGGCAAGCCCCCTAACATGACCATTTTGTATGAAAATCAGGCTTTGGTCTTATTGTATTGTCCGTAACTGTATGAGTTGGTAAAGTTCCAAGGGACATCATTGCACAACTATAGTCATTACAGTAATCATATCTATTGTACTCCAAACTGTTCTTGAGTTTAGATCTTGATGTTTTGCATGCATGATCAAGGTCTTCATCGTACTGATATGTTTGTTAAACTCTCTGGGGCATCACTGCTCAACTATAGTCATACAACAGTATTCTCAGAATATCAACGGTATTCCAAACTATTCTTAAGTTTAGATCTTGATGTTTTTTTATGATCTACAAGGCCATTCATGAAATTTGCATCGCTTTTTTGAGTTGGTAAAGCTCCATGGGACATCATTGCACAACTACAATCATATTAAAGAATTCTCAGAATATCTACAGTACTCCAAACTATTCTTGAGTTTAATTCTTGATGTTATGCATGATCAATAAAGCAACGGTCTCCGTCGTACTGATGAGTTCGTAAAACTCTATGAGACATAGTAATATTAAAGTATTCTCATAATATCTGCGGTACTCCAAATTATTGTTGAGTTTTGCATGATCAACAAGGCGCTTTACGAGGATTTCATCATACTGATGAGTTGGTAAACCTCCTTGAAGTCTCATTGCACAATTATAATCATATTATAGTATTCTCACAATATCTAAGGAATCAAAACTATTCTCTATGTTGAGTTTAGATCTTGATGATTTGCATGATCAGGAAGGCGACTTACAAGGTCTCCATCGTACATCGTACTATATTTCGACCAAAATATCGACATCAAAGAGAAATTTGTTTTAATGTTTTTTTTTATTGATCCTAAACGTTAGAAAGTCATCAATATGCGGTCTGAAATCGTGTTTTGAAAAATTAAGGGTAACCTATGGTCAGAATAGGGGTTTTCTATTAAATTAAATTTCTATTTTCTATTCTATTAAATATTGTTTTCGATAATTCATGAAGTAAGTAATGACAAACGTTCATTGCTCTCAAAATTTCTAAAAAAATGCATGTTTTTTTTTTATTTGAAGCATGTGCAATTATTAGCGAGTCAAACGTCCTCTATCTGACCCTTCACCTTCAAATCAAAATAATAAAAAATTAACTAAAACATCCGGGATTCAACAAAGTAAATTTCTGTTTCGGACAACGTATTTATGTTATTTTCTCTTGCATATCCTTAGATTATCTACTTATACATAATGGCATAATGTACCACTGAGAGTAACTCAAGCATCTCCCATTCTTGACTAAAAAGGGGTTCAAACTTCTATCAGAACATGCTGCTTCCCCGAGAAATGGATAATTTCTCGGATAATGCTCATGTTTGGTTGAAATTTCTGTTTCATTTGTATGGGAGCCCCCCTCCCAGATGGAAAGGGAGTCTCGGACCATCATAAGAACCTTCATAACCTGCATACAAATTTTCATAACAGTAGGGATAATTCGCATGTTTGGTTTAAATTTGTGAATCATTTGTCACATCACATTATCAATTCGTTATCATTTGTATGAGAGAGCCCCCCTACATAGAGGGAAGCGGTTTAGAGCTACCATAGAAAAAAAAATCCTGCCTCCAAACACCTCCATGTGGGGGACATGCCCAATTTGGTTCCATTTGCTTGAAAAGTTTTCGATGTACGCAGAAATTTTTGTTTCATTTGTATGGGATCCCCCTTTTCTGGGAGGTCTCGAACCACCGTAGAAAAATTACTTACCTTCAAAAACCCCCAAGTGCCAAATTTGGTTCCATTTGCTTGACTAATTTTCGAGCTATGCAGATATTAGAGTTTCATTTGTATGGGAGCCTCACCCCTCCCTCCTCCCAGACGGAGAAGGAGCCTCAAGCTATCATAAGAACCTTCTCCGGTCTCAAAAACTCCTGCATACAAATTTTCAGAACAGTAGCAATAATTCTCATGTTTGGTTTAAATTTATGTTTTATTTGTATAAGACCCCTCCCCCTCCCTACCACAGAGAGACGAAGGGTTTCGAACCACAGTAGAAACATTTCTTGAATCCACAATCCTCCACATAACAAATTTGGTTCTTTTGCTTGATTAGTTCTTGAGCTACTATAGAAAAAAACACACCTTTAACAACCCCCTCATGCCGGATTCGGTTCCATTTGCTTGATTAGTTCTCGAATTATGCTGAAACTTCGTTTCATTTGTATGAGGGCCTCCCCTTATAGAAAGGGGAAGGGTCTCAAAACCACAGTAGAAACATGTTTTGCCTCTAAAAACTCCCTCATGCTAAACTTGGTTTCCATTTGCTTGATTAGCTCTTGAGTAATTTAGAAATTTGTGTTTCATTTCTAGGGGTTTTTTTTTTCATTAGGGCGAATCTGCAATTGAGAGACTCTCTTTGATTACTTTCTCTTTCATTCATATTCCATTCAGCTTTACATTTTTCATTCAGCTATTTGTAGAGTATGGTAGCCAGCACTGTTGTGTTTCTATTCGTACTAAAGAATCCCTCAAAAGATTTATAGTTGCGCCGTAATAATTGAAAGAGAGCGAGTAAGGAGAGAGCCTCTCATTGTTAGATTCGCCCTTTTGAAAAAAAAATCCTAGATTTGTTTTATTTCTAGGAAAGGAAGGTGTCTGGCCCCAAATACACCTCCCTCCCCCCCTCTACACAAAATTTCACGACGATCGGTTCAGTAGTTTTCGAGTCTATAAGGTTCAAACAGACAGAAATTCATTTTTATATGTATAGATTACTTCATAAAAAACAAAAGTTGTTTTGTTTTGCAGATATAGCAAGAATTTATTCAGTAATTATTTTAGTTTTACTATCGAAAACTTCTATGAAATATTCTGGTAGATTTTGTTGACGAATTTCCTTCATATTTTTAAACCGACTACTCCAATTCGAGTAGAGCGAGGGTGAATTTTACTAAAATATTGTAAATGTCGCGTATTTTTAAGATATTTAAAAAAAATAAGAATCTATAGATTTTATTCTTGTGACCAAATTATACACTTAGAGAGGGCAGTGCTATATCTGAAGACTGTACTGTGTGTTTCAAACAAAAACGGTTGCCAAAAATTATTTTTAGTCGGATTTTCTCCAAACTTTCAGGGGAAGAACTAAAAAAAACATTATGGTTGGGTTTTAACTTCATTTGTTTATTGCAAAATATCCGCAGTTTGCCCTTGAAATCACTCATAAGGTTTTGGGCAATAGTGCGGCCGACTTGTTTTGATACTTTGACCCACTGCTTCTTGAAAGCAAGCTGGCTTATCGAATACTTTGAGTGCTTTACGAAGTTTAACCTTCATTCGGTGAGTTGAAGTCTTTTGCTACAAAACATCATTGTTATCTCTGTATTAGTCTAACGCCTAACGCGCGTCCATCGCAGGATGTGTAGCAGGCGTTTCTAAAAGGAACTCATGTCGGTAGATTTGCCAATTCATGGTACCGGTCGTGATGTAGCCAAACCAAGAACTTTTTGGAGAATTTGCCCGCCTTCTTCTTACTTACCTCCACAGAAACGGCCAACCGTGATGTGACAACGAACAAGTCCTACCCCGGCAATTGCTTCGTGTCCGCCTTGATGTAAGTCCCTTCGTCTATCACGGCGCACCTCGGTTTCGTCAGTTACTATCGGTAAAGCTTCCTGGCGCGTGTTTTGGCACATTCCAACCCTTTCCATATTTGACCTGCATTCGGGCGGATCGGCGCCGGTATTGCCTTAGTTTGGGATCACTAGGTTTTACACATTGAGGATGTATGTTAGTCCCAAGCATAATCTGTTGGTGCTCTGTGTGATAACAGCTAGTCTGGCAACAATGGAGTAGCAACCTCGGGCGGCCATGCTCAAACGGTGACCGAGAAGCTCTGAGAAGCAAAAATTCCGCTGCAGTAGCACTTTAACGGACTCATACTGTGAAGGCTCCATTTCATATTAGGATTTCGGTAGACCCTCCTAACCATTCATTCATTGGCACGATAATGAACTGATGTGTTAATGTGGGATGAACTTAGCTATAGAAAATAATAAGACATAAGACGCATTTTCGAAGTCACAAATAAGAAACTACAAAATCAGTTAGACTTGTATGTTGCATTGCACTAAGATTCTTATCTAAGTTGGCCATATGAAGTAATTGTAGATTCTTAGATTTGTGCCTCGAAGTGTCGATGCCATGATGACCAACATTTTTGCTTTCCAGCGCTTTTGAAACGTTCGTACTTCGTTGATAATTCTACGTCTTCAAAAACCTACAATTCTAAATAATTCACGCTAATACCCTCCCTCTTTCTCATCCCGACAGCTCCCCCATCAACAGCTACAAACCTGCCGTCACTGTTCCATCTTCGATGTCGCAAACCGTTCAGCTCCAGCAGCAGCAGCTTGTAGCATCCCCCTCGTTGGTCCAGCAACATCAACATCAGCATCAGCACGTTCCGCCCTCTAGCCATACCCCACCGGACATGGGATCGCATCACATCAGCAGCACGCCGCCAGTCGCAGGCCTGATCTCAAGCAACGCTACTACCTCGTCCTCGTCCGGACCACCACCGCCGCCGCCGGCAGCGTCATCGTCAGCGTCGTCGTCTGCTACTACCAGTACTAGTACTGCATCGTTATCATCTTCTTCGGGTCCCTGCGGGGCGGCTGCACCATCGAGCTTAATCGATCTTAACGACTGGGCCAACAACTATCGAGTGCTGGCCAAACGGAAAGACTTATACGAATCCGGTGTGATAAGGGCCACCCCGTCGGCGAGTACGGTGGTAGTCCTTTTCGACTATCCCGAGGGGAGCCAACAGCAGTACGATGACGTTTTTGGCGCTGGTCGCTACGACATCATCGACGATGCTTGTCCTTCCGCTTCGGATGTGATTCCCGGCTGCAGGATATGCGTCCGAGTACAAACCGTCCCGGCACATCCGACCGGGAACGTTTTTGTCGAGGCTGTGGTTAAGGAGATGCATAATAATACTAAGATGTTTTCGGTTCAGTTCATGGGACCGGCAGGGGGCGCACAAGAGGTTTGTATACCAATCCATCATTGTTTTACTCGATTCTTTGATTCCTTTGATTTCTTTTTCCACAGATTAAGTTGGTCAAGCGGGTGGACATTCGGCTGTTGAAACCACCCTGGTGGGACGAGCTGGAAGAGATGGTTGAGGCTGTTGAAGGCGCTCGGAACCGTTCGCAACAGACGCCAGTGAGTAGGCCTGGACCGATGAACTATCACAGTTCGGATGTGCCTCCGGCTTCAACCAATGCCGCCATGTACAATCCAAATCAAAACGTCCCACCCGTTAGTGTCGCCAATACACAGTATAAAACCATGAGCATAACGCAGGGACGTGGTGTAGCGGCTGCTGCACGCTACGATCCTCAACAACAACAACAGCAGCAGCAACAACAGTCACATGTGCCATTACAAGTCTGTCAAATACTTCCCACACTTCACCCGAACGATGAGTACTATCGAACGGCGGCGACTTCCCCGTTCCAGACGAACCAGATGGTTTCGGGACCTACTGGGGCCAGTGGGGCAGATGGCCAATCGACGAGTCTGATAGCAAATAATCACTACCAAGCGCATCACCTCTCCCAACAACAACAGCAGCAACAAGCAGCAGCAGCAACACGGTGGGGGTGAACTTATGGCGCCTGGTGGCTCGAGCACAGTATTAACGTCTGGTAGTCCAGACGATTTGCACGGTGCAAATCGAACGTACTACGACTATGAAAGCGACGACGAACTGCGGCGAGGCGAAATCAACTTCCCTATGGATGGTGGTAAGCTTGTTCATAGCCGGTTAGATTAATATCTTGCCTTCATACCGTATTCTATCTCTATTTCTAGAAAACGAAAAATACTCAGGCAGCAGCAAGCGAAGCAGCATGCAAAGCCGTGGCAGCACGTCTAGCTT
Source organism: Aedes japonicus (assembly GCA_034211315.2). Lineage (NCBI taxonomy): Eukaryota > Metazoa > Arthropoda > Insecta > Diptera > Culicidae > Aedes > Aedes japonicus. Next base: position 9,724 of record JASCZW010004502.1, read on the forward strand.
ACTGGATCAGCGAAGTACTCCCAGATCTCAACCAGCAACCCCAAGGTTAGTAGTATCGCGCGACTCTTTCGCTATAGCATCCCTTCTATAATCTCGTTCATCGTCGTTCTGCAGATCTCAAGCGGCTACGCCGCACCGCTTCAAGAAGGGCGACGTCGTGTCCACCCCGAACGGTATACGGAAAAAGTTCAACGGCAAACAGTGGCGAAGGCTGTGCTCGAACGAGTCCTGCTCGAAAGAATCTCAACGGCGTGGGTACTGCTCGCGGCATCTCAGCCAAAAGGGCAACGCACTGCGATCGTCTGCCGGTTCCACGGCGAATCACTTCAACAGGTATGGAATTCGAGGTTGCTAAAAGTAGATGGTGAAGTAGAGGCTTAATTTGTCATTTTGTGGTTTCGCTTCGCAGCAGCCGGTCCAGTAGTAAAACGCAGCTGGACGAGGACACCTCGCGGGATTCGGAAACCTCACCGAACTACCGGGTGGCGGGACGGTTCGACCAGGAGGAAACGGACGTGGCGAATATGCTGGGTAAGTTAGTTCTAGATCCCTCTTGTTAGCGTCATCCCAAGCTAATGACCTGGTGAATGAAAAAATTCGTTCTCTAGATCTTTGCTTTGTCAGTGGCCGAGATACCGCTCGTGTCATGCCTCTAGTTAAGGATGTTCCTCACCACCCTTTTCTTATAGTTGCCGTCGAAGATTTTGTTGCTCGAGTCTTCGTTGACACTCCTGTTTCTGTATCATATGGCTTCCGTAGAGCTGACTACCGTAGTATTGGTGAGGTACTGTCTAATTCAGATTGGCAGAGCATTCTTGATCCAATCGACGTTAATATCGCCGCTCAAACATTTCCCATGTCTTGGCTTATGTCATTGACAAGCACGTCGCAAAGAGGATCGTCCAGACTGAATCTCGGGTCCTTTAGATGACTAACGAAGTGCCGAACCCGCCAAAGGCTGAAAGGCACTATAATAAAGAAAAAAAAAATGGATAACTAACGGTCTTCGTGCGCTTAGAGCGGCTCTCAAAAGATTCACGAAATACCGCACACTGTCGCTTAAACACCATTATAGCAGACTCAACTACGAATATAGCGACATCCACTGCCTAAAGTCGCTCTTTTTTTTTCTCTCGTGCAATCTACACTGGAGTACTGTTTGGAGCCCGCCCTAGCAGCACAAATGTTGCAAACCAGGTTCGTCAACTTGAATGTGACTTATTCAGTCACAATCAAGTTGCTGCAACCACTTTTGACAGTTGTGCGCTGCTTGTGCGAACTATAATAATGGCACCGAGTGAATCGAATCTATTCAACGTCGTTTTCAACGGTTCGCGCTTCGTAGACTACCTTGGAGAGACCCTTTTCGTCTTCCTAGCTACGAGAGTCGCTGTCGATTAGTGAACATGGAGTCTCTGCGAGTCCGTAGAGACGTTTGTAGAGCCTTAACTGTCGCAGATACTCTACCAGAAAGAACCGACTGCGAAACAATAAGGCATAATAGTAATGTGTCGTTCGGCATCTCATTCGTTTCATAAGTTGTACTCAAGGTCATCGCAATGGCATGTTCTTTTGGCCTTTTTACAATTTTCGCTCCTGATCCTCAGTTACGTTTCACACATTTTCTACTGTATCTATTTTCAAAAGTAGTGACGCCGACGGACGAAACAATCAGACAAAAGCCGGATTTTCGTACAAAATGATCATGTTTGTAGGCTTGTCTTTCATTTTTTCGTGAAGTAATTTTGCTAAAATTTTGGCTATAAGCACTGTTCATTTTGTAAAGAGTGCCCTGTTTGTAACCTGATAAAAAGCAGAAGCATCACTCAATTTTAATGGAATTCGCTTCATCGTGTAATTCAACACACTGACAGGTGACTGTCATTTTTTATCTCAGTCAAAACAGTTTGCACTACGAGACACTGTCTTGTAGACATATTGCTCAAATTGTGAAAAAATCGAAGGATGCCATGACTGGCAGATCTAGAACTGCCAAGATCCAGAACCAGAAGCAGCCCTGACAACCTGCAAAAGGAGAAGAAATGTGTTAAGTTTGTGTTATCCGAAAAATCGAACTCAGTCTGACAGGTTGCCAAGAAACTGGGAGTATCCGTTGGATTTGTCCTAAGCGTCAAGCAGAGAAATAACATCAGGACAAACAAGAAGCAACAAAACGCCAAAACGGAGCGCGGAACCGCTGGAATGAGGCAAAAAGCGATGCTGGAAGCTTAATGAAATGTTAAGAGAGCATCCCAATCGTTGCATTTTGATGGACGACGAAACATATTGCAAACTGGACTCAACTACGCTACTGGGGCTGCAGTTTTATAATGCGGTTGTTGGGGAAAACGTACCTGATGACAGACGAACGATTGGAATGGAGAAATTCGGCAAAAAGTTCTTACGTGGAAGGCTATTTGTTCATGTGCCAAAAAAAGTTCGTCATTTTTCACCACTGGGACTATCAATGGAGAAGTTTATCGCAAGGATTGCATAAAATAGCGTCTTGTTCCTCTGTATCGGGAACACAACGTCTTGTATCCGCTTACTACGCTTTTGGTACGCTGGATTTAATGGAGGAGCACGGTATCAATTTTGTGCAAAAAGAGGATAAGACTTGTTAAATGTGGACACCCCTAAATACGCATATCTCTGGAAATACTTCATCAACGCGTGAAAAATTTCGCAGATTGATGAACGTATACTGCCGTTATAAGCATAACTGTCCCATGTATATAGGGAAACCCATAGAACATGGGACAGTTATGCGTAGAACGGCAGTATATCTGTGTAAAATCAATTTTTGGTGATACTACAAGCTTTTAGATCGAAGATGGCGTCGAAAGAAGAGCAAATGCGAAAAGCAATTGTGTACGGTCGCAATGAAAACCACCAGAAGGACGCGAAGGTGAAGAAAATATTGCAGAAGAGATCCGATCTTTCGGTACGTACTGTGGCTATATTGTTGTTATTGATCAATCCCCACCCTGGCAGGCAACTACCCGCCGATCTGCACTTAAGCTGAGTGAGAACCTACTTAGCCTAAGCGTTCGTGCATACTAATCCGTATAGCATGCCGCCACTTTCACTAACGGGCCCCGTTGTCCCATTAGCTTCCGTGCATTGGTTAGGAATGGGAGGAGATATATAGGGAAAATTTAGAGAGAAGGAGTTGTGACTGAAAAGCGACAAACATAACGAAAAACAAAACAAAACAAAATAAGAACATTAGATATTGTCTTCAAAATTTGGTAGAAATAAATTATTTGATGCCTGAAAAGAAACAAAATTAAGAACAAAGATATAAGCGAAATCCTTGTAGTCCCCCGGATGTTTCAAGAGCTTAGCCATTTATCTGAAAAGATACTAAGATACTAGTGAAATATAAGCCACTAACAAAGTGTGTTGGTGGTTCCTCACTAGGAAAACAAGGAAGTTTATATTAACGCTTGATAGCCAATTTGGATCGATCTATATCCACAGTAAGGAAGATATTGCAGCCAATCACACAATGGGACAGTGGTTCACCCGTTCCAAGACATGGCGGCCCGGCAAGTATGGCAAAGAATACTATAGATCACAACCAATTATAATACCCACCACCGGCCCACCACACCCGGCGAAGCACCAGATCTCACCGAGAAGCAGCTTTATTGGAAATGAGAAGAAAAACTAGTATCCTCTATCCAAAATCCAACCAACCCCACCGCCCATCCCGGCAGACACGCGTATCCCGTCCACAATGCGCAGACCTCCCCAGCGCCGTGCACTAATAACTCGACTGGTCGAGTTATAAGTACACGACACTGAAGAAGTCCGCATACTGCAAACGAAACACGCGTATCCGTCAAGATAAGCAACAAAGATAGTCGGAATCAAACGGAAAACACCAATCCCTCCTCTCCCTCTATTAACAGGTAATCCACTAAACAGCTCACACTTTCTAGGATTCAGTTTATTGGTTTTTTCCGTGCTCACATTATCGCTCGCCCCGCCGAACAACAGATAACCGAAATTAAAATAATGCCCTATAACCGATATCAAAGCAGTTAGCAACAAGACATCGACACCGTGGTGATACGGCAAATATGGTGAACTAATAGTATGGATGTTTTAATTATTTACCGTCATATCTCCCCTAGCAGCAGTTTTTTGATCTTTTTCTGTACCGACGCGATCACTCGCGGCGCCGAAAAAAAAAACAAAACACCGAAAACTATAGATAACGCGCCAAACCCTACAAGAAAATTTTAAACAAGAAAGAATCAACACAACCGTTTACATTAGATGCTCGAAGCACTCTTCTTCCGTAAACTTTGAATATGTACAACTATACACCAAGATCTTCCCACAGAAACCTGCGAAATTCCACCGAACGCTCAACAGCCGAGTGCTCGGCAACCCCACCTTAACGGCCCCGGCGAAACTTCACAGTTATCTGTAAAAAAAATTATCGGTTTTCGGTCAAATCCCAACGAAATCCGCCAAACCGGACTACCGAGGAACGGTTGACCACCGATCGGAAGCCCAGAAGTGAAGGAAAAAGTATTCCGTACAACACCAAAAATCACAACCGCGTAGTTGGGGCCTTCAACCGAAATCCGAACGCCTCCGTTCGGGATGTGGCTAAGAAGCTACACCTAAGCCAAAGTTTTGTCCAGAAGGCCAAAACTAAGGCTGGGCTTCGAACGTTCAAGGTACAAAAGGCCCCTAATCGCGACGAGAAGCAGAACAAGTCCGCCAAAACCCGTGTCAGGAAGTTGTACCTCAACATGCTGACGAAAGTTGAATGCTGCATCATGGACGACGAAACATATGTGAAGGCCGACTTCAAACAGATCCCCGGCAACCTGTTTTTCACGGCCAAGGATAAGTTCAGCGTTCCGGAGCATGTCCGCACTCAGAAGATGTCCAAATTTGCGAAGAAATTCCTGGTTTGGCAAGCCATCTGCACGTGCGGGAAGCGGAGTGCACCTTTCGTGACCCAGGACACGATGAACGGACAGGTGTACATAAAAGAGTGCCTCCAGAAGCGGCTGCTTCCTCTCCTGAAGGCCCACAACGTCCCAACAATCTTCTGGCCGGATTTGGCCTCATGCCACTACTCCAAGGACGTGCTGAAGTGGTATGCGGACAATAAGGTCAATTTCGTGCCGAAAATGTTCAACCCTTCCAACACTCCGGAGCTCCGCCCCATCGAGAAGTACTGGGCGATTATGAAGCAGCACCTTTTTAAACGACCTAAGGTAGTGAAGACAGTCGAGGAACTGAAGAAAGTATGGGTTTACATGCAAAATGTGTGTGGCAATTTCATCGTGGACACCCTTTAAGCGTCCCTGGAAGCATCTCGTGCCTTCTGGCAACTTTACGCTTCTATTTCTAAGCTCATCATTTTTGCACCACCCGGGGGAGACTTGGTCCTATACCCAATGATTTCATTATCTCCAATCCGCTCAACCAATCGCAATGTTTTGTGATATAGTGGACGGATTATTATAATTTGAGATGAATCAATGCAGACGTCTTCCAAAATTGGCAGATCGACAGGCAATCGGTGGAGACCCACCTAGTACCTCACATCAAGATGCTTAGAGGCGGACCGGAAGATTTGATGAGCTACCTCCCCCCAGGTACGTACTGTGGCTATAAAAACAAAAATGTGCCCAACTTTCGTGCATACTTCCAAGCACCGGCAAAGTATGAAGTCGTTCAAGGTGAAAACCGTACAGAATCGTAATGATAAACAGAATGTGACGGGTTCAACCCGGGCTTGTAAGTTGTGTCGTGAATATTTGACGAAGTTTTCCTGCGTGATAATGAACGATTAAACTTATGTGCTGGAAGACTTTGAGCAGCTTCCCGGAATGTCTTATTATACTGCCATGCAACGAAACACTGCAGAGGAGCATTTCAGGACGAAGAAAAAGGTCAAGTTTCCCAAAAAAAATCGATTTGAGCAAGCCAAAGCTTCATCACTACCGGAACGGTAAATATGGAAATATACCGTGAAGAATGCCTAAAGAAGCGATTGTTACCATTCCTACGCAGCCATGACGTTCCCTCGCTATTCTGGCTTGATTTGGCATCTTGTTTTGGAATGGTATAAAGCGAATGGAGTCCATGATTGTACCGAAAGAGGCGAATCCACCTAACTGCCTAAAGTTGCGACCTATCGTGCGGTATTGGAGCACTTCCCGAAGCTCATATACCAAGTGCCAAATCTGCCGCCGCTCTATTCAAACAACCGCCAGGCCATCCATTCGTCAGCCTCCGTTCGGCAACGTTTTGCGGCATCCGTCGTCGCCCCCACCCCTCTTCACGCTGGTGCAATCCCGGTTTCAATACCTCCACACCCGCCAACAGACAGCTCGACTCGAAGCAAATCAAAGAACTGTACCGTCAACTACAGTTCCGTAAACGCACCATCAGCATCCTAATTTGGAATGACTTCCTTAACGGGAAAGATGTAACGATAAGGAAATTTGTATAATTTTGTACATAACTTGTTAGATCCAGGGAGAATTTTAACTTTAATTTCATAAAGTAGGTAGTAGGAAAACACTAGCATTCTGCTAAAATATTCCCTAAGGCGGGCTCATTTAAATTATGGATAAAGAAGGAAAAAGACAGCTGGTCAACTAAACGAGCCAAGTAGCATTGGATGTCCAATTTCACGATATAACACGAAGGGTCCCCGAGTTTGCCCTACGTGTTACCGAGACGCACTTCAAGCATGAACTTAGCGTCTCCATCCCAGGATTGTACGACTTGATCGTTGCGGCTCTGATGCAGGAGGAGTCACGATCACTTTATGTAACTGCCACCTGCTTCCGAGCTTTCAGCTGCTGTTTATTGAAGTCATCGAATTTGAGGTTGAATCTGCCGTCGGCTCTATCACCATCATCGCAGCCTATTGTCCCAAGAAAGCCAGCTCCGTTGACGGGACAACAACGGTCCTACAAAACGACATCCCTCAACTAACTCGGAGGCAGGGGCCGGTAACCTGAACGCGAAACACGAAACCTGGAGGAACACCCGGTGTAACCGAAACGGCACCATCCTACAGAAGGATCTAGAAAAGGGCCATTACACCGTCCTGGACCCAGATACTCCCACCCGGTTGAGAAGATCTGGGACCCATTCAACGCTCAACATCTTCCTCCTCAGGAACTCAGCTCGGACCACTATGCAATGGTGGCCGAAGTTAGCTCCTCAGTTAACCGGCATCGGATCACCAGGAGCAACTACCATGTCACCAGATTTTATTTATTTAGTCAGCATCAACAGGCTTAATAAAGCCCCAATGGTGGTATTAAAAATATGACGACTACAATAAACTTAAACTTAAATATCAAACCACAACACACTTGTTCATAAGGGTCTACATAGTTGGCGCAAAGTTGGCTGAGGGACATGGTAGTCGAACATTGTCGAGACTCTATTAAAAACACGCTGCAGTCCTCCGATCGTGCCGTTCATGCTATAATTGTTTCGGCGAATTCGCATCCTCAGCACTAAGCTATTGCGGAATGTTCTTGGTTGAACGTTTATATTAATCTGTTCCACGATACCGCTGCACATAACCCGACGAAACCGAAGCGGTGCAAGATCGATCAATCGACAACGATTCTCGTAACTCGGCATTCGAAACGGGTCACTCCAAGGCAACCTTCTCAAAGCGAAGCGTACAAACCTGTGTTGAACAGATTCGATTCTATTCCCGCCATTAATATAGCTCGGATTCCAGACGGCAGAGCAATACTCCAGAGTCGATCGCACCAGGGAGCAATAAAGGGATTTCAAGCAGTAAATATCGAGAGTGGATCCTAGAGGGTTTGAGCTGTTTAGTGGAATACGAACCAGAAGTTGAAGAAGAATTAGTATCTTCAAATCAATAGCTGAATAAATGAAAGTCAACTTCTTCATTTCGTTATCGAAGTCTTTAGTATCTGAAAATGTGCCTAGAGCTCGACGCCTTGTCCACGATGTAAGAAATGTGAAACTTGTACGTCAACTGAGAATCCAGAATAACTCCTAGATCTTTTACGTAAGTCGTGCGTTTGATCGCCGTGCCTTGAAGCTTATAGTCGAAGAGAATCGGCTCCTTTTTTTAGAGAAAGTGATCACCGAACACTTGTCCGGATTATCCACCATACGGTTGAGGCTGCACCAGTGATGCACCAGGCTGCACTAAAGATTTGTACCTGCGGTTATAGGAGGGGGCAATCGTTAATAGACTGGATTTGTAAAAAGATAGAAAGACGGGGGCTTGCGGGGGCTAGGTTCACGTCATTCTAGAAGTACAGCAAGAAGATCAGCGACTCCCTTGAGGCAGAGACCGAAATTCTCGCCTACTTGAGAAGAGAAACGTCCTTTTGCACCCGCCTGGAGAAACAGATGAGAATGTGAGAAGCGAGAGACTATTATACGCCATAGCAGTTTTCGCGAGAAGAGCAAGGGCGATTTATAATTTTCGGAGAGCATGAGTAGCTGATAAATCGTTTGTTTTTCAGTGAATCCTAAGATGCTGATAATTATTTTTCACTTACTTTTTGACACCTGAAAATGCACCAGTCTTCATGTTTGTTTTATTCTGACATTATAATTCTATAATGATGGTCCATTGCGGTACCAGTGTGCACCGGTTTGGCCTTATTTTCGGTTTTTGCTCCTCGTATACGATCTAGGTAGCATGTTTTCAGTGAAAAATGTGACATGAGAAAATATTTTCGTTGAATTTTGGAGAGAGATATTTTCGCATATGCAAAAGAGAGGATAATGAATTATCGGCGAAAAAGGAGAGATAAAAATGCGAACAGTTCGCTACTCACCGACAAACTGCTTGAAAGAGAGCATGGTTATCACCCAGCTGAGTGAGAATTTCGATCTCTGCCTTTAGGTATTCCTGAAGTGGCTGAAAAAACGTGGGACATGCAATCACCAACAGCAGCTGTCAGCAGACGATCAGTGATTTAGGAGCGAAACCATTGTAAGAGACTTCCATTTACTTCAAGATTATGTAGTTTTGCGATAGCGATGTCGTGGTTGAGATTGTCAAAAACTGCTGAAAGGTCAGTATAGATGACGTCCGTTTGCGCCCTTTCGGCCATATTTTCCGTAATAAACGAAGTAAGACACAACAGATTAGTGGTAGTGGAACGGCCGCCCATGGACCCGTGTTGATCTTCACTTAAGCATTGCTTGCAATGGGAGAGTAGAGGGTCTATTATAACGAGCTCAAATAGTTTCGATACCGTGCTCAAAGACGAAATGCCTCGGTAAGATGGGTAAGATGGGAGAGGATTCGACAATACGTCGACTACGTGACATCGATTGGCCACTGTAGAGCATCCAACAGGCAATCTCACAGGCTCATGAGCAATATACCCCAGTGATAATCAGGTGAACAACTCTTTACTCGTTGATAGATCCTCTAAAGAGTTGATCCAATTACGCAACGCCATCCGAAGGCAACACCAGAGAACTGGTCTGTCTAGGTCTGTGAAGGATTTCTAGTCAGTCAAATGCAATCCTCAGAATCCTCTCATCATTATTATTAGGAAAACCATTTACTCACTCGACCCTTACTCCGTGAACCAGTTTCACACATCGAGAATACAACAAGAGAGGTTATTGTTCAGAAAACTACCCCTATCTGAGCAAACACCAAATTATATTTTATTTAAATATTGATCGTAATATTAAACATAACTAGATCGCTTCTGTTCGACAACTTATAAACTACCATTAATTTAATATTTCAAAACATTTAATACGTTCTTCACAAAATGTAGACTCTCATAATCGCTTTCATTCCACCGGCTCGTGCCTCTAATTTTACTACCCTGGACGCGAACGCCTCGTTCTCGGAACTGTTCGGTACCTGTCGTAGAATGTTGCCCTACACAAGCGCATTCATCCTTTTCATTAAAAAACAGAAACTCTCACTCGACTGCGACGGCGAGACCCGAGCCGACGTTTCACTCACTCACACACGTGCACCAGAGATACGCTTTTCAGAAAGAAATTATTGCCATGATCCCAGTCTGACTACCGTTATTCACTAGCAAGACTTCGTTGAGGCAGGTACCTTAACGATTCTTCACAGTGCTCACTACCTATAGTGTTCTGGAAACGCCTTCCTCTCAGTTTCCAAGGTTAACCAATTTGAGGATCAATTCTTCCAACCAAAGTGAACTACTATTTTCCATGAGAATCATACCAGATAGATTTGTTCGTAAAATTGCTTCTAGATTTTGGAAGAAACCAAAAGTTAGATTACTGAACGGTTTCTCCAGCTCTGATCGGAATCAAAATGAGCTACTTAAATATGAACTTGAGTGATCTGCAAACCGGAGCCGAGCTGTACGTCAAGTGTTTGAGTAAGTACCTAGCCACATGCTTATCTTCAGCTGTAAGTCATTGTATAAAGTAGGCCTTTCACAAACGTCGGAAGACGCGCGCGGTTCGACGAATTGCGCATTGGCTAATCAATAGGCATCATCTGAAAAAAATAGATTCTATTGGTATTGGTGGTATGAATATGCACCGTTTGGGTTATACAATGGCGTCGTTTTTCAATAAACTTGCCCATGCGTCTATTCAATGCTGAATTTTAGATAAAATAAGTTTTGAAAGCCATCATTCGATTCAATAACTAAACCACTTCTCTTTATTATTCATACTCTTTCCAGTGTCACTGAGCAGTTCCCGCTCGGCTACACCGTGCAATTCGTTCTCATCGCCAACGGGACACGCCTCGTCTCCGCTGGCCAGCAGCACGCAATCACCGGTGACCATAGGAAACCGACACAATGTGTTTATGCCGATTGGCAGTCCGGCACCGTCCTCATCGGATCATCATGGTAAATTCAAAACCAACACCCCCAGTCCCGTGATGTACGGTGGTGCGCAGGGTCTGAGTACCAGCGGAATGTCCGTGGGCCTCGGTCTCCAGCAACCGCCACTAATCCGACCAGAACTGCTGCGGCCTGCCCAACCTCCACCGCATCAACCGATCGTGTCGCTTCCCCCCACAGGCCATGCCACCAGTGTTATAAGGATATCGCCGGCATCATCCCACAGTTCCCAGCATTCGGGACTGTACTCTTCCTTTCATGGCCAACAACAGGTGATAGTAGATCCGGGTCAACCACCATCGCAACAGCAACAGCAGCATCAACACCAACAGCCACCGCAACATCTATCCAGTCGAGGACAAATTATGGCTCCTCAGCAAACGATCCAACTTCAGCAGGCGATCGTTCAACAACAGTCACATCCAGCGGTCCCACAGCAACAGCAGCAACAACAACAACAACCAGTGACCGTGCCAAAAAACGGCATTAGCACGGGTTCCATCTTTCAATGGCATACATTACTTCCGATAATCCAAGCTCCGGCCTCGAAAACGTTCGTCCACCACCATCAATCGAGCTACTCTCCAGCTCAGCACCAGCAGCAGTCATCCGGCATCCCACAGACGGTCAATACGACAACAATCATCGCGTCGCCGACGGTCAAGATTTGCACGCCACCACCGTCGGAACCGGCTGTCGATGACGAGTGCGACGACAATGAGGGAGATGATGATGTTTTTGAAGCAGAGCCCGTGAAAACTAATTACAACAATAATAACAACAACAACAACAACAGCAACAACCAATTGGCCGGAAGAGACAACTTTCAGAACTCTGGTGGAAACCAGTTACTCCGAGGCATGGACATCGAAGCCGGATCGGGTTCATTCCCGAATCAGACTCTAGCAAGCGGTGGCCACGGGAGTACGGCAGGAGCAACTAGCAAAGCGGAGAGTGATTCAATAAAGAGACGCACACAGTCCTGTAGCGCAGCGCTACAGGCAGCCAACAATGCCGCCGCTGGCGGGGGAGGTCCACCCGGTGCAAAGGAACCGCAGAGTCCTCTGAACAAGAAGGATGCCAAGATTCGTCGGCCGATGAATGCTTTCATGATCTTCTCCAAGAGGCATCGAGCACTCGTTCATCAAAAACACCCCAATCAGGACAATCGAACCGTCAGTAAAATCCTCGGTGAATGGTGGTACGCTCTGAAGCCAGAAGAGAAAACCAAATACCACGAACTTGCCAGCGAAGTCAAAGAGGCTCATTTCAAGGCTCATCCTGAGTGGAAGTGGTGTTCGAAGGATCGGCGGAAGTCTTCTTCCTCGACGAAGGACGGACGCGGTCGGATGGATTCCTTTGATGGAAATGACTCATTTGACGAAAAAAGTCCGACCACTCCGTCGGAATTGGGAACCGCGGGAGCAGCGGTACCTCCGCTGAACGACATCATTCCGACGACGATCGCACCGTACAACACCGCAGGGCATCCCGACGACGAAGGTGGACGTCCGGATGGCGCTGCCGCTGGAGCAACCAACGGTGGCGTGGAGAAAATGGATCAGGACGACGGTACCATGTCGGACGATGAGCAGCAGATGGTCATTGCGGAGGATTCCGCCCTGCAACCGATCGGCGAAACGGTCGAGATCGCCGATCTCAAGTGCGCCGAGAAGGTGGGAGATTCCGACGTGGATGAAGGGAACGGCGCTGCCAATGGAGGCGGCCGCGGTGCCGGTGGTTGTGGTGAAGGAGAGGACTACAAAGGGAATAACAAGGTACGTGTGATTCTTTCCTTTTTTTTCTTGAATGTTTGTGGTTAGGTGTTTTGTGAAGAAGTGGCAGGTCTTACAAGCGAGGGAAGTATGCAACTCAAAAAACGACACATTTATAGAATCGCAGTACTAGATTAGCTTGCATATTTTTCGAAGCGTCTTGTTTGTGTTCCAGTAAAATGCCCGACCAAAGAGTGACCATAGATCATTGCACGATGGGGTCATCAATACAGTTTTGGCAGTTTAGGAAACTTGTTTACGTGAGCTTAGAACATTTTCGGTTTGAGATCGGTTTGAGATTTTGTGCTCTAAATTTATTACGATTGAAGTAAAATTGCAGGAAAACAGACCACCAGTGCTTATTTTTACATTATTTCCTGAATCTAATCATACATGATCCGGAGAAAAACGATGAAATTTTTCGATTGAGTAGTTCAAATTCTAACACCTTGTAATCAAGCTCCCTGAACTGTCAAAAAAGGGAGGTTAATACATTCGGTGCAATGATCTATACGCAACAAAGGGCATAGATTGTTCCAAAATGACGGATATTTTGGTTTTGTAATCATAGATTGAAACGTAAATTTGGGCGGAGCTCTCGTTTCGCCACCACCACAGGGAGACAAAGACCAACTCAATAGAAGAGTTTCTCCAACAAAGTTTCATCAAGTTTATGCGACCTCTGACTCAGTTTCGTAATAAACAGTGAAGTTAATCTAAGCCTTTTACGAAGCAGTGGTGGTTTGCGTCAGAGAGCTAGAGTTTTGTTGGGATCATGTCTGATTTTTTCACCGTTCGAAAGAAGGGTTTTTAAGCAATCTGTAATGCTTAAAAACCCTTCTTTCGATCCGAAGCTATTGGGTTCTTGGACTGGAATGGATGAATCATATTCGTTACTCTTGTGTGTCAATGGGGGGAGTACAAGGGGCATACTGGAGCATATGGGGTCATTTAAGCACCTCTTTCTTCTTCATGCGCACACACTTTTTGAAAGAACTAAGTGCACAGTACTCTGAAGGTGTTCTGTTATTGAATTTTGAAGATCTGAACATTGTTGCCGTTGACAAACGGTGCTGTTGGAGCGAATATAAAATATTGTTATAGGGTACGGCACAGCTTAATCGGGTGGAGCCCATATGACATAACCAAGACAACCAAAATGCACGGGGGCAGCCCATATGGCATAACGTCGTTTGGCATAAAGTCGTTTGGCATAATGTCATTTGGCATCTCTATCTCTTTTGTTTTCACGAAAAAGTTATTAAATTTTCGTAAAAAGTGGATCTAGTCAAGTTTTGAATTTACGAAAATTGAGTAACATTTCCGTGTGAGAAAAAGAGATAAGAATTCAATTTTACTCAGTCACTGAGTACAAAGAGGTTGCTAATATGATCCACTGTGTTTGCACCGTTTTCGCCAAGTGGTATAAATTGCGCTATCGTCTTAAAATCCGATCCGATCCAAACGTAAACAATTTTTTTGCTGAAAATAAACAACGTCGTCTAAAAATTGCACAACATCAACATATACCAACAACAAAACTTAACTTGTTTTCCGAAAATTGAAGTCACTTTTAATATATATCGATCATAACAAAAAAAACGGATTTAATCAAGGCACCCACTGATGAGACGGAAGTGTGATTTCTGCGAGCATGTTCAAATATCTTGTCGACACTGGCCTAACACTACAAGACTCGATTTTTTAACATGTTGTTTGATTCCTCGATGGTATTGTTGATGATATTATGGTTTTCGGAACACTAGTTTCAAATCAAAACAATAACAATATATGACATACATAATGTCGTATTCTTTTACGGTAGTAGCAGAAGAGGGTGCTTTCATACATGACGTGGTTGGGACCGATAGGCCCTATCATAAATAACGCTATGAACCAACTACAAATCGCTAGTTGCATATTGATTGTTGGTAATATTCCCTTCTTTCTAAATGGGCTGTTCATCAAAATATGGCGTTCTTAGGTTTCAGGATTAAAATTGAAATTTGAAAATCAAATGTTTTCTTCTCTGATGTTGATGAGTGAATTTTTGGATTGACTAAATGTATGGTTTAGTTATGTTTGACACAATTTATTCCATACCGATAGAAACGCAATTGTCATAAATAGGCGAATATGGGAAGTATTGTAATCTTTCTTGTTTATTAATTAGGTTGTTCTTTAAAGTTTTTTTTTTAATTATTTTACATTCTATGATATAATGATTATCCATAACCACCGAACATGAAAACAAAACAATAACAGTTGATGTAAATCGTCTACACCGGAGTTATTCGTTAATTGTCCAGTGCAACTGTTGAGATTGCGTATCAATTATCAGCTTGTTGAGCTTGTACGTCTGTTTGCGTTACCAGTATTTGAGCCAAACTGTCATTAAGCCAAATGTTTCTGATGAAACATTAACATACACATTTTCATTCGAAACAATATTTTTCAAACAGTAATCAATGGTAAATAGTCATTATTCCAACTCTATGTCTACTGAATTTTGAATGTCCAAGTTATAATTATGCCAACGACCAACTTTCATTTTTTAATATTTATGCCAAATGGTCATTATGACAAACGGCCTTTATGCCAAATGACCATTGTT
Organism: Aedes japonicus; assembly: GCA_034211315.2. NCBI lineage: Eukaryota > Metazoa > Arthropoda > Insecta > Diptera > Culicidae > Aedes > Aedes japonicus. The sequence goes on from JASCZW010004502.1 coordinate 24,972, forward strand.
TATCCAACATCTTATGCCAAATGACATTATGCCAAACGACTTTATGCCAAACGACCTTATGCCAAACGACGTTATGCCATATGGGGTAGCCCCAAAATGCACGTATATTGAAAGTTGTCTTTATGATATACAAACATATACCTATGTAAGTAAACAAATCGTATAGAATGCAAAAAAAAAAAATTGCTTATACGTGCAAAAGTGGAGGCCATATACTGCCGTGAAACGCATATCAGTCCCATATGAATAGGAAATCAAGCAAAGATGGGACTGATATGCGTTTCACGGCAGTATACGTGCAATTTCCATTGTTTTCTTAAACGAGTTGATTTGATATCGTATGCGATTGAATTTATAATAACAAACTCGATTTAAAAAGCTTGGTGATGTTTATCCGATTTTGTTCCATCTAGTAAAGCACCATACTGCAAAAAATGAGCGTAGTAGGTTAACGTTTACCCCGTGCTTGGAATAGTGTCCCGGGGTGCTTAAGCCGTTCCCTACCCTGTATGAGTCGAACATTTGCATTCTTTACGGTTTTACTTAAACATAACAAGATTAAGGCGATTTTTGGTTGTCTTTGAAGGTCGTTTAGCATAATGTCGGTTAGCATAAAGTCATTTAGCATAATAATTACTTGAGCTAAATAGTCATTAGGCATAATGCCGTTAGGCACAATGAGCATTTGGCATAACACTCTTGAAATAATATAGAATCCAAGTGGTCATTTGACATAATGACTATTTGGCATAATATCATTGCCATAGGTTTTTATCCATTGTAATATTCTCTTCTTTTTAAATAAGCTGTTCTTCAAAATAGAGCATTCATAGGTTTCAGGGTTGAAATTGAAATTTCAAAATCTTTTTTTTTTAAAACAATGTTTAAAAAAAAATTTCTCTGATGTTGCACCGTGAATTTTTCGACCGACTAAAAGTATGTATTGCTTAGTTATGTTTGGCATAATTCATTCGAACCGACTGAAACGTAATAGTCATAAATAGGCCACTCTGGGAAGTATTGTAATCTCGCTTCTTTGTAAAACTAGGCTTTTCTTTAATTATTTTTTTATGAAGGTTTACTGACGGGGCTCTGAATAGAGTAGAAACCTCTACACCAGGCCTTTGACGATATCGCTGCGTAAATCCTTTCGAATCATTGTGCAAGCCGTACACGGCACATGTCGTCCAAGAAGACGCTTTTTCAAATTATTCCACGTTTGAGAATTTGAAATCCTTTCGTCTGTTTCTTTAATTGTCTTTTCATTATTTTGTTAGTCAGTGTTACGTTTACAAGTTTAAGAAGGCGTTTCGTTATTGCTTCAGTCTTTCATAGTTCAGTCCGTGTGTGTGTCATTTCTGTGCTCTGCGAGTCTTCCGAAGCAGTTTTCTCGAACCAAAAATAAGAAGTTATTACATTGTTACTTACTCTTTTTGACTTACATTTCACCAGCCGTGCAAGGATCATGTCGTCCATAAAGACGCTGTTGTAACTGCCTCAACAGTGTTACATTTTCAAGTTTGCCCTCCCTTTCTCTCAGTCCTGTCCTTGTCTGCTGTTTTGTGCGGTGATGTTTCGTCTTTTTGTCTTTTTGTTATTTAGTTTGTCAGTGTCAGGGTACTTTGTGAGTTTCTTCATTTCCTGTTTGTCTGGAGCCGCTTCGTGCCATTATGTGATCATGTGATCATGTGATATGAATGCAGTTTCGCTTTGAATATGCGGGACGCCCTTTATATTTTAGGGTTCTTTATAGTATACTCCCGTGATCACTTCTATATGATAAAGTATCGAGAATAGTTCAGTCTGGCAGTTCTAATTTTCTTGTTAATGATTCTGTTGTAAAGCCAATTCGATGCAATATGTGGATTTTCTCTTCCTTCTACGACGGTTTTATTTGCCCCTTGATGATTTGAGTAGTTTGTTTGGCTTTTATCTTTTGTTTTCTCTGTTGAGTTAATACATCATCCATAGCCGATGCACACTATAAAAGCTGCGTTTTCTTCAAAACTGTATCTAGAATTATATAAGCAAAATCTCCTCACGCTAAAAGACCTCGATACAAGTATAGCATCTAGGGTTAGCATTCCCATTTTCATCTCATCACTTTGCAGTTCGGGCTGGTCGAAAATAAATGATTAATGGCTATGCGATTTCTGGTTTCGTACTTTTTACACATTGTTAATTCTAATTATTTTTGTTTGTTGTTCTAGCAAGCAAACCTACATCCCGATTAATGTGAATAATGGATCATGAGTTGAATAATGGTACAGTTCGCCTATGTGGTAATTCTTTCCAAAAGTGTGCTGATTTGCGATAAACTGTTTCAGCTTGTTCAGTTGAGTTTATATTATCAAATGCAGCCTTTCAACTATTTACAAATACTGTACTTGACCATTGATCACCATCTCAAAACATTAATGTTCATCCATATGAAGTACTAGAGAATTTTCAGAAGCACTTTTGGGCTGCATTTCCACTGATCTGGCAACACTTGTGTGCTTCTTTCCAAAATGGTAAAGAACCAAACCAGCCCTGGGACCTGGTAGTTGAAGTTGAATTACCTCAAGGTTTTGCAAAGCTGTCGTTATGCCAAATGTTTCTGATGAAACGTTAATTTACAGATTTAATCGGTCTCTGTTCGGTGCAAATGGCAAAAGACCTTTATACCAATTGAATTTTGAATATCTAAGGGTATCTTCAACGGTGGTTTTATTTTTGAACCACTTTATACATAATTTGCATCAAATTTTCAAAACTATCAGAATTTTTTGGGTATTTCTCAGAAGTTTATAGAACTACCCAAGATGTTCAGGGAACTCTCTGAAAGTTCCGGGAATTTCCATAAAATTAGAGAACATCCCACAAGTTCAGAGAACTTTCCAGTAATTCATGAAGCTTTTAAACGGTTTGCAGATCTTTCTAGAAGCCCAGAGAACTTCTCCAAAGATCATGAAACTTCCCAGAAGTATAGGGAACTTCTCAGAAGTTCTGGAAGTTTCTAAGGATTTTTTTTTTCAGTTCAAGGAAATTCCTTGGAAGTTTAGAGTACTTTCCAGAGATTCAGAAAACCGTCCAGAACTCCAGGAAACGTCCACAAAGCTCAGAGGACTTCCCCAAAGATCAGGAAACCTTTCCTGAGGCTCAGCGAACATCTCAGACATTCAGAAAACTTCCCAGAAATTCAGAGAACTTCCCAGAAGTTTAGGGATATTCCTAAAAGCTCAAACAACTTCCCAGGATGCTCAGGACACTTCTCAAAAATTCAGGAAGTTTATCAGAAGTCCTGGAATCTTAAAAGCATTTCAGAGAACTTCCCCCAAGATCGGGGAGCTTCCCAGAATTTCAGAGAACTTCTTCTTCTTCTAAGATGAGTGCCTCAGTGTTTTCATCGACCGGAGGCCCTCAATAGAACTGAGACTATCCGAGAAGATGAAATAATGGTGTATGGGCATATCGGAAACCATCCCCAAAGCGAAATTGAATGCTGCCAGTTCAGCAACACATGCGGAACAAGGTTCCTGAAGTTTCCGGAAGCCAGATGAGTATTCATTGTTGACACCGAAACCAGTGGATCCATCAATGCGCGAGCCATCAGTGAAAATTCTTCAACTGCAATTGACATGTTTGTACTTTAAAAAAATATGGGAAATTAAAATAGGTCCAAGTTGATCTAGAACTCCTTGAACAGTCTCTTTCATAGAGAGATCATAATCAATGGATGAACTGTGATAATGGACGCTTACACAAGGAGAATAATAGCATGGCATACTACTAATCGGATGACATATAGTTAATATAGATTCTCAAAATTCTAGACCGGGTACTCAATTCGAGCATTTCTTCGAAGTTTTCAATCACAAGGTTATTACTGATTCCACACTTGATCAGTATTCTAGATGAGAGCTCCCAGAAGCGGTTCTGTAAGGGTTTTACTCCTGCCAGAACCTCTATAATATAATGCGTTGGGCAATGCCTGAACAACGATATTGTATGTGTTCCAATTTAATGAGGTTGCTGTTTCTTGCCGAGAGGAAGCAAAAAGACATTCGAGAACTGAAAGAATAGTTTTTTTTTATACAGTTTCATGCGGTCTTCCGGGTGAACACCATGTCCCAGAAATTGATCCTTTGTTGACATTTCTGTTTTAAATGCGCAATGTGAGTACTTCAAGTGCTTTTTGAATCAAACATGACTCCAAGGTATTTGAAGCTCAAAGATTGGGTAATGTCTTTTCTCAACAGCTTGAGACGCAGTTGGGCTGGGAATCGTTTTCTTTTAAACACTACCAATTCGTTTTTTTTTCGGTGAAAACTCGATCCCCAAATTTCTGGCCCAGATGGACAGATTATCTAGGGAATTTTGCAAGATCTCCGCACGTTGACCTCGAAAAGATCACAGCATCGTCTGCAAGTTGTCTTATCGTGCATATATTTTCCAAGCAGTTCTCAGCATCTTTAACATAAAACATATAAAGTAAGGGACTTAAACAAGAGCCTTGGGGTAAGCCCATGTAGCTAATTGTGATGAAATTTGTCAGAAGCAGATAATTTCTCATCAACACGAGAGGCTCTAGGAGTGGACAGTAATTTATTGCTAGAACGAAAAAATGAAGAGAAAGTATTGATAGTTCCGTTAGAGTACGGCAGGCTGTGAAATTGACAGATGCAAGTTGTTCTTCATAATATGGCATTCATAGGTTTCAGGGTTAAAATTGAAAATCAAATGTTTTCTCCTCTGAGTTTGAACAGTGAATTTTTGGATCGACTAAAAGTATGTAATCCTGCTTTCAATAACCCCCCACAAGCCAAATTTAATTCCATTTGCTTGATTAGTTCTCGAGTTATGCATAAATTTAAGTTTCATTTGTTTGAGAGCCCCCCTATCCCCCCCCCCCTTCCAGAGAAGTGTGGGGTCTCTAACTATCATAAGAACCTTCTCCGGTCGCAAAAACCCCTCCATACATAAATTTCACGCCGATGACTACAGTAGTTTTCGAGTCTATAAGGTTTAGACAAACAGACAGACAGATATAGATAGATAGATAGATCTATCTGATGATTAATTTTTCTCTCAAATTAAAATTGATGTGCCAACACCATAATGCCTAATGAAATTGTTCAATTGTTTAGAAATTATTCTAATTTTCTAGTATATATGCCAAGAGAAAGTATTTATGCCAAGTTATCTGATGAAACGTTAATTAACTGATTTTCATTTCAAATAACTGTTCTCTAACTGTTCGGTGCCTATGCCAAGTGACCATTATGCCAAAAGAGCTTTATACCAATTGAGTTTAGAATGTCCAAGTTATGCCAAATTATGATTATGCCAACTGAACAGCACTGAAGCAGCTTTCATTTTCCGATATTTATGCCAAATGACGGTAATATTATTCTTTTTTTCTTTGTTTTATGCCAAACGGTCACTATGCCAAACATCTTATGCCAAATGACTTTATGCCATACGGGGTAGCGCCACTTTAAGTTGATTTGAAATCACTATTTATTTTAGGTTTCGTCTAGTAATTTGAAGTTGATCTATGCTTATGATTATATTGTCCATCATCCGGCACTATCATATGCTATGAAAACATATCATTCGGAGCTGTCCAACAGTACCCTCAACGAAAAACAATCCTTCGCTGTATGGGCAGCTGCACCACGGTTACTTTTGAGTGCTCATTTTTCCTCTCTGGGGGGCGACCCCGGCGTATTGGTTAACATCCATACCTTTCACGCCTGTCACGAGTTCAAATCTCACCCCGGAGAAGTTCGAAAATGCCAAAGTGGTGTTTGACTACGACGGGTGACTGCAGGCTGAAAATCTCATATCGACAAAAAAAAAAAATTTTCCTCTTCTTTGTTAACCATGGCTCTACTTCGCACTCATACAATATTGTTAGTTTATGTAACGCCTTATGTTCGTTACAGTCAGACCCTAATATCTGATCTAGCCCTAACGATAAGATGTGAGAAAATAGGAACAGAAACGATAGCAGGTAACTGCAAGCACGAACCAACTGTTAGATTTCTTGGACACGCTACTAGTGGCATATTAACGTATCTTGTCCTACTTTCCTGCATTTCAAAATCAACGAAAAATGTTCTCACGTATCCTTCCTTGCAGGTTTCAGAATCAATGGTTTCATCGTCCGCCCTCGCGAACGACAACATGCCGACCGATTACTCAAAAACGGCGACAGCACCGATTCCAGCTAGCAACAGCAGTAGTAGTAGTAGTTCAGCACCCTCGACCCCGTCGGATCCGCTGACGTGTAAACCGAAGCCGATTAAAGTGGCCCTGCTGCCCCCACCAGCGTCACACCAATCGAGTGGAAGCGCTGGAGTCGGTAATGGCGTTCCACATGGTGAACCAGCTGGCGGAGGAGGCGGTATGCTCCACCACGGCTATCATCATCATCATCAATCGTCGCTAAGCTACTCGTACGGTAGCCCAAAGAACCCGATCGGTGTGTCGCCGTTTCAACCTACCGGTAAGATCGCCATTGTGTCATTTTACCAGTCCCGATTCTGATGTCCCTCTTCATGTTTTATCGCCAACAGGTGGTGCATTCAAAACGATGCCCCAGAGCCCGAAAACCATCGCCAAACAGGAGCAGTACCAAACGGTTACCACCCCGACAACTATCAAAACTGAGCCGGCGGACAATCTGTGCAATAACAATAACAACAACAACAACAACATGAGCAAAGTTTCTGCCAATGGAAACATATTCAACTTTTCGACCACTGCTATCAAAGAGCATCAACAACAACAGCAGCAGCCACCGTTTGTCTCAACGGACAATAAATGTAAATCGATAAGCTTGAATCCTATCTGTTATACGATCTCTAACACTAACAACAGTAGCAACAATAACGCTACCATAACCGGTACAAGCAATAGCAATAACACAATCTTGATGAGCATGAAACAAGGTAAAATACTAATGGATGTTATCACCACCACAACCACCACCACCACTAATCGTACCAATAACAATAATAATGTTACTAATGTTAATGACCATCCTCCAACAACTACTTCTCATCTAGATGTTAATCATCATCCAACTCATGAGCTTTCATCATCCAAAACACTCTGCATCCAAACCAATAACAGTAATAATAATAACAATAACAGTAACGGTAATGCTACTACTACTCCATGTGCTACTACTACTTCTACTACTACCACTGCTCACTCTTCTGCTAGTACTACTTCAACTACTACTACCAATGTTGTTCATGTTGTAAATAACGATAGCAATAATAACAGTAACAATACTACCAGTAATAATGCCATTGCCCATCATGCAAACACCACAACCGCCACCACCACCACCACCACAGTCAATAAAAAGCCATTGAATGTTGTGAATGTTGTCACTGTATCGGCCAGTCCCGCTAGCTATAGCAACGGACTGATCAGCACAAGCAATAGTAGCAATAATAGCAGCAACGGTGTCGGCGGTGGTAGCATGGTCATCTTCAGCCCAAACAGTGCCATACTGCGAGCGGCACACAATCCATCGCAAGCACAATCGCACCAAAAGCAGCAGCTCACGAAACCATTGATAGGAAAAATCAAGCTCGAGAAGGAGGATGGCTCACCGACGGTGCTGTACGAAACGATTCTGATCGAACGGCGTGAACCGCGACCGACGTTGATTGCGACCGGGTCGAACCATGCCCACCAGACCACGCCGGGCATCATCGTTCTCACGCAGGCTTCGCTCAATGAACTGCTGCAATCGGACAGCAGCAGCAGCAAGGACCAACCGCCACTAGCCAAGAAGCTACTGCTGGCGACCACTAGCAACGGACATTCTACCATTGCAACTAATAATTGTACTGCTACTACTGCTACTACTACCACCACTACTACTACTGCTACTACTAACTCTAACCTCAACCTCAGTCATCACCATATCAAGCAATCAATTATAATGATTAATCCAACAAATTCAACAGTTGTGCCATCTCCGTCGGCAGCAGTTCAGCATCAGCAGCAGCAGCAGCAACAACAGCACCACCTTCAGCACCAACATCATCTCCATCAGCAGCAACAGCAGCAATATTCCGCCGGATCCAACGGAGAGAATGCGTCAATTCTCACGTCCAATCAGCTACTGGCCGCAGCTGCTGCCGCCGGTAGGCAAAAGTTCATGTTTGCAGTGAATGCAAACAATCCGCAGGTGAGTTGAAAGAATAAGAAACCAAAGCTAACGGTAGTGTTTAAAAACGCGGTTGATGGAGGTTGGATTCCGGTCGTCTTTCCGGGCCCATTTTTGTGTTTCCAAGGATTGTTTTAGTGCAGATGACGAACCTAAGGACTGTATCGTTAATTATGAGTACACCTAAAAATTGGCATATTTAAATATGTTTTATTTATTTTCAACTCAAATTCATTTACATGGTTATTGACCATCAAAAAACCCATTACATCAGTAAAGCAACCGTTCGCTAACTGGCCAGTATTTTTTATCTGATGATGTCAGCTTTCCTTTTATCAAAGCCAGAATTTCTCAATGGGCCTTATTTCGGACAATTTGGAGGGTTCATGTCTCTTCCACAAATTGAACATTGTTCTCTTCATATCGACGGTGGCACGCGCATAGTGGCAGGATGCCAAATCAGGCCAAAACAGTAGTGTCTCGAACCTTTGTGTTTTCGGATGAGTGGCACAATTCGTTTCTGTGGCATTCCTTTTGGTACATTTCGGCGTTCATAGTTGCGATAATGAAAAAGGTGTCCATTTCATACCGCACTGGCAAATTTTCGCAAAAAATCGATTTCTCCGAATTTGGGACATCCGTTCCATGCTTCGCGGTGTAAAACTGGACCCCTGGAAGTGCCCTGTAGTCCAATTTGACGTACGTCTCGTCATCCATAATAATGTACATGTCATTTTTGCTCAAAACGTCGTCGCCCAGCTTCCGAACCCGAGTTTTCACGGAATCCGCCTGAATTTGGTTGCGTTTCAGACATTTTTGTCTCCGGTTCGTCTTCAGGGAATTTCGCTCCTTTGCGCGTTGGACCATTCCAATCTCCGCCATGGACACCTCATTTTTCCCCCAAAAACCTTGTAAATTTGTATATCCAAATTCGGGATTGACGCACCTGTTTTTCTACCTCGGCCGAGTAAGTCCTTCAATATTTTATGCCTAAAAAACCGGTTGATCGAATTTTGACCCGCACACCTTCTTCTTTTGCTCATTTTCTTAGCGACAATCCCTTTTCAGTGCAGGACTTGGTCACAATCGATTTTCGCTTTTCTTCCGTAAGACCTCGGATTGTTCCGCTTGAAGTAAAACTTTAACTTTTAATGAAGGTTTTCGTTTGTTTACAAGGCAAGCAACACATTGAGCAACAGTTGTCAAAATAAGTCATAGTCTTGTTCATACAGAACCTTAAAGATGTACTCATAATTAACGATGCAGTCCTTAGTTGGGGAATAATTTCGGAAGATGTTCGTCCAATTACAGATCATGAGATCTACAGTTGTTATTGTAGGTTTTTCGGCTTTGAAAATTTACGATAGGTGTTCTCTCATCGAAACTGTCTTGAAATTCAGTACAGCAGATCCATAGCCGTTACAAAGCATCGTTTTACTAAACTAGATTACGGTACATAATCAACTATGTTGATAGAATGTTTCGGTAGCTCATGAGACTTTATGTGATAGTTTGTAGTTATTCTAGGTCATCCAAACTATCCTGAAGTTCAGAACTTCGGTCTGGTCTTGGAATGTTTCGTAAGGAAAATTTCTCGACTCCCTGGGCATAGGGTATGGTTGTACTTGCCATATAATCATACTAATGCAAAAATGGTACCTCGCATCGAAAGCTCTTAATTAATAACTGGCGAAGTGCATTCTGAACACTAAGTTGAGAGCAATCAATAAGCAAATTGTGAAGGCAATAAGCTTTAAATGCTAAATAATAATAATAAGAAGAAGGTCATCCAAACTGTCCTGAAGATCGGAAATCAAGATCTTAAGTAGAAATAGTATCTTTTTGCTGTAGTTTTTGTTTTTTTCTAGGTCATCCAAAGTGTTCTGAGGATCAGAACTCAGGATCTAAAGTAGTAACAGTTATTTGGCAGTATATTGAGAGAAGGAATGCTTTCATGCATACTCCTTGAATCTTTTGGAGGCTTGCCAGACATTATGAGTTGTCTGAGGTAATCAAAACTGTCTTGGAGTTCAGAAATTACTCTAACTTCGAAATCTAAGACTGGAAAGCGCATTTTCGGAATGTTCAAATGATTTTCATTACTGAATATCATTTGCATATGACAGTCAATATAACACCTACTAAAGGGTGTTCCGGTCAAAATTTGGTCAAACGGTCATGTGTGTGAGTCGATCAAAGTTATTATCAATAAGTCAAATTATTTTTCTTTTTCAAGTTCAGTTAATACAGAATACAGGAGAAATATTAAGCTTTCTTTTTACCGAATGCGAATTGCCGGGTCTTTCGTTTGACATCTGCCATAAGATGTTGTACAGTCTCCTTGTCCACTTTATTCGCCGCAGAACGCCAGTTTGCTTTGAACTGTTTCTCGCTCACAGTAGCTTTTTGAGTTTTCTTAAGGGTTCGCTTGACGATGGCCCAATATTGTTCGATTGGGCGGAACTCTGGCGTGTTGGGAGGGTTCTTGTCCTTCATTCCATGACCTTTTATCCGTAATGGCATTGGCATCCGGCCAAAATAGAACGGAACAATTGTGTCGCTTCAGGAAAGGCAGTAGACGTTTTTGGAGGCACTCGCTCAGATAAATTTCCTGGTTGACGGTTCCGGTCACAATGTAAACGTTGCTCTTCAAGCCACATGTACAGATGGCCTGTCACACCAGACATTTATTCGCGAACTTTGACAGTTTAATGTGCTTGAAAATATTTGCCACCCTTCTCCGTCCGGTTTCCGTATAAAATTCCTGCCCAGGAACCTGTTTAAAGTCTGCCTTGACGTATGTTTCATCGTCCTGTACCACCCAATCAAACTTCGTCAGCATCGTCGTGTACAACTTTCGCGATCGTGCTTTGGCCGACGTGTTTTGTTTATCGTCGCAATTTGGAGCCACCACTTTCTTGTAAGTCGACAGTCCAGCTCGTTTTTTAGCTCTATCCACGGTTGAAGTTGCCACTACCAGCTTTTTTGCGACGTCTCGGACGGAGTGGTTGGGGCTCCGCTCGAAACAGCGGGCAACTCTTTTTGTCGTCGCTGTGGCCTCCGGTTTTCGATTTATCCCCGATCCAGCTTTCCTGGCAGTCGACAAACGTTCACCGAACACTTTTAATACGTTGGTAACAGTTGATTTAGCCACATTTAACAATTTCACCAACTTGGCGTGAGAGTAGTTTGGATTTTCGCCATGCACGTGCAAAATTTTGATGCGTTGCTTCTCTTCCTTCGATGACATTTTGATAACTGAAGTGCTAATCTCAAAATCAGAATAGAGGCGTGATGATACACACACATATCTTCAAAATGAGTGGTATAAGGCTTAGTGATGTTCAACGCACGCACACAACAGCGCCATTTGGATCAAAGGAGTGCAAGTAAGAAGGTAAATAATTTGGAGGAAAACAAACCATCATTCATCTGCATGTGCCAGAAAAGGAAAGGTGATCAAACGTCAAAAAGCCCAATGCAAAATATTTTAGTGCACGATAAAAGGAAATGCCTCAAGTTTAAGTCGACTAAATTTTGATCGAAACACCCTTCATATACCAATTTGGGAAATGCTAGACAAAGTTGTAGAATTAGTTCCAGTTTTAGAATATGTCCAGCCGAAGCTAGGACATTTTTCAATCAGTCAAGAGCTACAATGTTATCATACACCATATTGATAAATTTAGCTTCTAGAATAAGTTATCAGTAAATTTATCCAAATGAGTCGTTATTAATGACTATATACAGCACTCAACCTTATACATTATAAGATAGTTTCGGGATATTCTATGGTATCAAAACTGTGATGGAGCTCAGAACATGGAATCCTACAAGTAAGCCTCCAAGAAATCCAAATATTATAGATGAAAGCATACCTTAAAGGTGATTCTCCGTTTGATTTTCACGGAATAGTCTTGAAGGAGACAATTTTCACCTCACATGCTATGCAGAGAAGAACTGTATGGAGCAGAAAAATGCTACCGTTACAACTTCATACCCCATGTTCTAAGATCCAGTAGACATTGGATAACCTCTACTGCCGTTATACGCAAAATTGTTCCGTGTTCAACGGTGTTCCCTATATATATGGAGTAGCAATGCTTATAATGGCAGTATAATATTCCAAACATATCCTATAATGAGCAACCAGAAATGATTCTATGAACATTTTTGATTATTTATCTTATCACGCACGAGTTGAGTAAAACAAGGCTTAGGAAAGGCTGTAGATCTTCAGATCTAAACTCCAAAGCAATTTGGCTGAACTAGAATAACACATAATGCCTATGAAGACTCCACAAGATTCAAGTAATATGGTTGAAATCATCCATCTCTCTATATAGCGCAAAAAGTTACTGTGACAACTGTAAATCTTAAGTTTCAAGCTTCAGGACAATTCGGACGACCAACACCCCGGAAAGTTTCATGATTGCCATTCAATTGTTCTTATGGAAGTTCTTCACGTTCGTGATTTACTAGGTATTCTGTTGAGCCTTAAACGCTTGTATTTTAGGTTTGTATCTGAATGAGAAACTCCCACACTTGCAAGATCTTGCGCTACTTGGTCTGTAATCTCCATAGACATTGAACGTCCCTATAATTTCGTCAATGCTAGCCAACCTCCATCAACCAAAAGCCTTGCATGACCGTTTTACCGAAATCCGCATGGCCTAATCTAACCTCTGACTCTTTCTCCCCTTTCCGCCTAACACTCTGCTAACCGATTCTACCCGTCTCTATCGATTCCAGTTTACACTCGTCCTACCCGAAAGCCAACAATATGCCCTTAACGACCGCTCGAAGCTGTTCGCCACTTCCTCCCCCTCCACTGCTTCCTCTTCGGCGGTCTCTTTTACCTCTTCGTCTACTTCCCTGTCCTCTTCCTCGGGCTCGTCCCTGAATTCCTCTGCCGTGCCAGGACTAGCAGCTTCAACCGCTTATGCACTAACCACCTCCTCGATGGTGCAGGGACAGCAATTGAAGCCAGCCATATCATCAAGTACAACTACCGCCACACTCCAACCAGTACAATATTTGATACAAGGGAAAATACCGAACCTTCTCATCTCTACACCCGCACCACAGGCCTACCAGCAGCACCAACCGCAACAGCCCCAGCTCATGAACATCAAGCAAGAACCGCCAGAATCGCCTGGGGGAAGAAACTTCCCGGCCACGCCCACATCATGCTCTGCGGTGCCTCCAATGGACTCAGCCGAACAGCATGATCCATCTGGCCCAGTTCCGCCCGGAGGGGCATCCGATGAGACTGACGATGACTTCGATGCTCCCGAGAGCAAGAAGTTCATCCTGGCGCCGACTCCGGCTCAGCTGGGCCGTGCTCCGCTGCAGCGAAGGCAAATGAGCAATAGCAGCAATTCGTCCGGTCAGAACCAGCATCAGAATGCTGGCGACAGCAGCGACAACAGCAACGGAAGCACCCATCAACCGTCGGGGCAGATACCATCCGCACTACCGACACCCACATCGGCTGCCATCGACGATTTCCAAAGTCCACAGATTTCGCCCACAGTCAAGACGAAGAACTTCTTCAAAAAGGTCAAACCGGACGATATGGACAAGTAAGTATAGCGCCACCAGGTGATCGAGACGTCGAGTGTTAATCTAATTGAATGTCCCTCTTCCGCTACAGTGTTCTCCGACAGGTTGACTTCGAGAAGAAGTTCAAAACGCTACCCCAGTTCAAACCGGAGGACTGCCAATCGCCCAGTGCAATATCAGTGCCATCGTCTCCCAGGGTTTTCACCCAAAACTATCGCAAGAAGTCGGCGCAGCAACAACAGCAACAACAGCAGCAACAGCAGCAGCAACAACAGCAACAACAACATCAGCAACAACTGCTGCAACAGCAGCAACAGCAACTCAAAACACGTAAGTTTTAGTTAAGGTGGGGAATTTTTCGCATTATGGAACGATTTGTCCACGCACGTCCTTCTCTGTAGATTTGCAAAATGCGTCGTGATTCAAATCTAATTGTTTGAATCCAACTCATTTTACAGAATCATCTTTTGCGGTAGATGCAATACAGTATAGGCTGCGAGTATCAATATTGGCAAGAAAAATGTCCTGTCTAGTCGAAATGGTCACGTCATACGCGATGACTACAAATCAATTCAAGCTGAACAATGCATTAGGTTCTAAATAACATTGGGAGATTTCTTCGTCGACTTTCTCTTTCGTTAATAGTTTGTATATTGAACGATTAATTGGACACTTTATTACACTTTATGTGTTGAAAAAACTTGAACATGTTCTTACATAGCCGTAGGAACGCAAAGAGAAAGTCTCCCTATGTTAATTGGGACCTATTGCATTGTTCAGCTTGAATTGTAAAATCATCTTACTTGAGGTGTCCATTGAAGCGATTGTACGTCATTTCCCAGAATGTATCGATTCCCGGAAAGCACCATTTCCCGGAAAAGTTATTTTTCTTTTTTTTTTCTCAAATTTTCAACTGATAAAACAACAAAATGTGGCTTTTAAGTGTATCTATTTTCTTATGTATTGAAATTTATTGAAACAAGGTAAAAAACAAAACTTTATTTATTCTGTAAAATTAGTGCCAATGCTTGGACAATGTCCAATGGACATGGTCAAATAGTGAAAGGTCACTTTCGAGATAGGCTATTATGGCAACTTTTTCTCCTTCCTTTCCATCTTCTTGATAGTCCAGTCGACAATATCTCCTTGAAGGCTTCGCAAGTATTCTGCAGGTGTGTTGCGCTCTTTTTCCTTAAACGCTTTTAGTACACTGTGTACACTGTAGAAACTTAGAGGGTTCTGAGCCTTAAACAAACGGTTGAATTTTTTGTGTCATCCCTCAGAGCGTTTGATGTACGAGGAGTGCCATTGAGTGTTGTTTCCTCGATAGCCCACAACTGCCCTGGGATGCATAGTTGACGTAACCACCATCGGTATGATTGTTGAGAAAACGGAATGTATACCAACAATCATGGGCAAATGTTCTGTCCATTTGATGGAGTTGTACTAGTAAAAGTGGGCCAGCAAGATAATTAGAATAGTTTCATTTTGATTTATCATCTTTAAAACATACGCCAACTTATGCGAATAAACAGGCATATTACTGAACGTTATTCTCATAGTTTGGCGTAAAACCCAGGTTGCTATGTTCTGAATAATACCTTGAGTCTGGGCAAATGAATCCGCTGACATATAACAGCGGATTCATTTCATGCATCGGTTGAGCGCACGATGAGAAACGTTTCTCGAAAAGAAGTTCACAATTTTCCAGATTTTGTCAACTGTGTGAGAAACTCAGGGGTTGGCATTAAGCCACTGGTTTTCGAAATTGAGCCGTCAGATTTCTTTGAATGTTCTTTCAAATTCAAGCAATCTGTACTAACCAAGCTTAAGGACAAACCGAAGATGGCAAACATCAAACATGCCATCTTCTCCAGAAGAACATATGATATTCAGTACTCGTACAATAATAAGAAAGAAACAGATGAAAGATGTTAAAACTGTCTTTCCATTTGACCGAGCAGTTTCAATACCAGAAAGAAGCCAGTGGAATAGGAAAATCTAGGAAGTCTTCTATCATCAAAAAGCATTTGACTTTGGAGGAGAAGAAACGCGAATACTGGATTAATTTGCCTGAAAACAATGAGGAAGCATGTGAAGAGTCAGAGAATATTAGTGGTTAATACTGTTAAGTAACTCGATACAAACATAAACTGAAATATATAGTATGTTGAATACTCGTTTATGTTGATGTATTAAATGCTTTGAAGAAAAAGGAATCAGCTCGCAGTTCATTTTAAGGCTGCATAAATGGACAAAAAATTAAAATAAGTAATGCATTTTGAAACCTGTAGCTAATCCATTGAATTAAGATCGGAAGCGGATTGAAAATATACCTTTTCTGTAAGACATCGTGTGGTGGAAAACCATTTGCCGAAAGGACGTGGCCGATGCTATATACTACCAGAATACCCTCTCGTGCCTGAAAAAAAGTCGATCGCCTAGCACTTCCACATTTGTTGACTGAGAGCTTTCTATGCTTTCTAAGTTGCCATTTATGCATTCGTATCATTGCGTGGCCGGTACAACGATACTTTATGCCCAGGGAAGTCGAGAAAATTTCCTACCTGTAAATTTAATGGACCGTACCGGAAATCCTACCCAGGCACCTTCAGAATGGTCTTGCTTTGTAATCCTACGCGCATACACGCAAAGCTTTTGACGGCCCTAAGGAAGGCCGAGGTGGTGTTATGGCGGCCTTTTAATTACTCGGAAAGCTGTGAGCTTTCCGAACGTGCACAATTAATTATGACGCCAAGTAGTTCCATATGCAATTCTTCTACCTGTGGTTTTGATGTTACATCAGAATTCCAGGCTCATCACTGTTCACTTTCTCGCCACGGAAAAAATCCATCAATTCTATCCCATTTTCAACTCCAGATGTCTATGAAGGCAGTATGAAGAATACAGTATCCTCACTGATCGTAAGGAACCGGCCAGGTGTATTCCAGAGATCGATAGATGTGTACGGTCAGCTATGTATAGCTATGGGTCTACATACATGTGGAGAGACGTCATTCATGCGATCATATGACGCTTATGCCAAACCATTCTTTTCAATTTATCTCACAATTTTTCGAAGAAACTTTTTTTGTTTGTACTTGGAGGCAATGTATTATAGGGTAAAGAATGCCAAAAAAACAAAAAAGTGAATTTTGGTCGTCTTGGCGCTTACGTCATCTATGCATCCCAGGGCAGTATATCCGGGGCAGTGGAAGGTGTTGAAATGTTCGGGAAAAGTGCCCGATCCGGGACGAAAATCATGGTTGAATCTTTCCGCGGTCTTACAGCGCTCCTAACAGTCGGTTCTCGAATGTTTTAAGAGCAGGTTATTTCGTAAGCTGTTCGCGTTCAATGGTTGAAGTTTTGTTACAATTAATTAAGATTCATCAAGAAGTTCTCCCGGGATCCTCTCTTAGCTCAGTCGGTAAAGGCTACAAAGCAATACCCATGCTGGAGGTGACTGGTTTCGATTCCCGGTCTGGAATAGAAATTTTTCGTTAAGGAAAATTTTCGACTCCCTGGGCACACTTGCTGTACTACCGATTGACTTCTGTCCTATATCATTATGGTGAACCAGGATCCGGTTTTGGAAGAAGCTTCTCAAAATCCGAAACAGATAGTCAGGAACCCTCATTCTTTGCAGTGCTTCGGCTATGGCATCTCATCTGGCGCTGTGATAACGATCGAGGTAAAGAACGCATTCATGCTTCACCTCGATTGTTACCACAACGCAAATATGGCTCCCTCTTCGCTTCTATTTGGACGGCTTATCCGCTGTTTCAAACACCGTGCGAAAAGCATCTACCGTTAATCCCCCTTTTCGGAAACCAAACTGTATCGCCGACATACCAAGCTTACTCTCCATACACTTTGTCAGTCTTTTCCCCATCTTCCCCAAGGGTTTCCCGAGTATATCCAGCACGTAATTTTCTGCGTTATCTAATGCAAACAAAGGGAAAGGCAGACATTAATGAGATATTTCATGTAAATTTAAACCAGATAACGCCTGAATCTAGTCTGTTGTATGGAAGATTGCAAACATTGTTGTATGGCGCATGAAAGATTGCAACGCTGATTCGATCGAAATGCTCCTGAATCCAAGTAAGGCTCGGGACGTCCGTCGCAGGCCAGATCATCCGCGATCTCTCTACCTGATCACTTGATCACACACTTTGCGTCATATGGTCCTTCCACCGATCGAGAAAGTCAGGGCCAGGACCTGGGGTTGGAACATCTGGGTGTAACGGATACCCCAGGGTCGTCCCTGTTCCCCGGGTCACGATCGCTTACGGCTTCCCGACGGGCCCCGCGCCGTATGGCGCTTACTCCGTTGTAGTCCGTTTAGCCGTGAAGGGAGCTTAACGCTCCCGCACTCCTCTGCCCAAGCATTGAAGGCTCGTCTGGTGACTACTGGTCTTTGTCCAATCAACATTCGGTAAGTCCATCCAGCAATTGGTCGAACTGCTCCGTCGTCCATCTCGGGGGTTCGTATCAACTACATATGAAGACTCCGTTGATTTTGGCGATCACGAAACCTTTATATGACTTCTAGTATTGCCGCAATTATTCTTGCTCCTTCCTTCATTCAGTTACCGTTGTCTAGAAGAACTCGATACGGTTCTGCAATAATTGCCACATCCGTTTTCGTTGTCGACTGCAACAACAGTTGCTGTGCACCGTCGCAATAATTGGGATTTATTAGGGTGATCTCCACAGCGCATTTGCAGCCTCCCGTCACATCGGGGTTGCCTTCCTCCAAGTTGCAGCAATGCACCTGGATTTCTCCGAGTAGGCTCTAGCAATATGACTCTCTTCACCCCATTTCCTGCTCAGATCAGATCTGTCAGGGCCCTTGTAGTTCCTCGCATGATGTCCGTGGCCACATCTAGGAGTTTAAAAATCTTCTAAAGGCTGGCCTGATGTGATCCGTTGTTCATGCTCGTGCAAGTGTGTAAAAGATTTGGCGCTGTGTGGAATTCACTTGTGTGCCTACGCACTAAAAACATAAGAGAGGTTCCCGTCACCTGAATTCCCTTCCGGCGGCACCTACCAGTATTTCTTTGATGGATAGGTTTTAAGTGCTGTCGCCCCTACTTCATGCTCAGTCCTTTGGCTCCTATTAGTAGATAGTTGCCTCGACCTGCCTTGAAGCTTTATGATACACCGTGTCAGCATGCCAACCCCTACAGCAAACCTGTTAATATAATTTCTTTCTTCGTTCAACTGTCCCCGTTCAGCAATCCAACATGAAGCCAGTTGGTTCCCAATTTTGTCGCGCTCTACTACGGCAGTCCCCGTTGGCAGATCAGCCATACTCCGACGGAGAATTCCCCGGCGAAGGGACTTCTTTCGAACCCGGCCGTAAGCCACTTGGCCTTCGAGCTTTTCCGCTCTACCGTCGTGTAAACATTACCGATATCTTTTGGAATAGGATACTAAAATTATGTGCAAGAAATAATAATTTCGTGATTAATATATTATTGTATGGATTAGCTCTCATCTCTTTCTTCTCCTATTGGTTGTTGTTGCACTGGTGCTGCAAAATTTCCTTACCCACCTTGCTCTTTAGTATCATCCACTTGATAATCATATTTATGATTCATAATCGTTAGTAATCTCGCGTCGCCGAACAATAGACTACCGACACAATACGAAACGCTCCACGCCCGACACAACCGTTCACATCCGATGTTCAAAGCAAACTCTTTTTCGTAAACTTTAAATTTTTACAACCGCACTCCACAAATCACCTCACTACTGTAATCCGCATCAATCAAGTAGAAGCTTCTAAAGGAAAATCCACGCTAAATTACGATTGAGGGTCCTGATAAAAATAAGAGTGCGTAGATGCATTTCATGTCTCTGGCAACTTAATGCTTCTAGGGATGTCCAAGCTCATCGGTTTAGCACAAACAGAGGGAAAATTGGTCCTAAACCAACTGATTTCATTATGTCCAATCCGCTCAACCAATCGCAATGTTTTGTGATATAGTGGACGAAATATTATAATTTGAGATAACTCAATACAGACGTCTTCCGAATTTTGGAGATCGACATGCAATCGGTGGAGACCCACCTGGTAGCTTATATAGCAACATGCTTATAAGATGATGAGCTACTCCTCTAATTATTGACAAAAAATGATATAATATCATTGAGATATTGGTTTAGAATTGTTGCCGGAAAGGGATGGAATTCTCGATTAAATCGGTATCCCTGTAGATCAATTTTATAAATAGCAAAATTCTGGAGCGAATTTTCTCCCCTTCAAAGAGTGAGGTCTCTTACTTCCTGAGCAGAGTCAAAATTAACATAGTAGGCCAATTTGTAAAGTTTTGGATTTAACTACACATTTGACTTGTTTGTACTTAAGTAGCATTTTTTGAATATAAGGTAAAAATTTACCGAGCAACCCCACTTCCTGGATAACTCGTGGGAATATTACACACGTGGGGTTTTTCAAAATTTTCTAACACCTTTCCCCTCCTCCCACAGCCATGGAAGAGGACCACCCCCAGCAGCACCATCACCCGTCAGCTCAGCTTACTTCGGACAGCAGTGCGCCACTTTCGTCAACGGCAACGCCGTCCAGCTCGTACATCATTGGCAATCGCTTCTTCGGACCGGATTTCAACATGGAACAGTACAAAGGTACGACATAGCTCCAAAGGGCACCAACCGAACACAAGCCCCTTGCCTAGAGGACGATGTTATAACTAATCGATCAAAGGTTTCTTCTCTGTCGTAGATATGGCCACCGACAACACGGACCGCTCGCCGCGGACTCCGAAAACGCCCTCGGCACGGTCAGTGAACTCGGCCGAAGAGAAGGGCCACCGGAAGATTCTGGAACAACGACGCAACTTGGTTATGCAACTGTTCCAGGAACATGGTATGTTCCCAACGTCCCAGGCGACCAACAGCTTTCAGGTAAGCATCGGTTTGTTTTCAAATCGAACTGGAAACCCTATAATCATCTGATCTCTTTCCCTCCAGCTGGCCCACAGCGACATCTTCCCGAGCAAGCAAAGCTTGCAGCTGAAAATCCGCGAAGTCCGACAGAAGTACATGGCCCAACCGCCGGGTTTTACGCCACACTCGGCCGGGCCGATCACGCCGACCGATCTCGGTGCTGGTAAGTTGAAACGAAAATACAACCGCTGCTGAACGCGCGCTTCCTTCCTCATTTGTCCATCTTATTCGTTTGCAACCACAAACGAACCACCAAATTTCGATGAACTAAAATCCGCACACAAACACGATTTGTGTCTTTATTGATCTGTATTATGAATTGTACTATATGAAAGAAGAACAATAAACCACTTGTCGTTGTCGTTGGAAAATACGCAATCTCTTATGGGAAAAGAAAAAAAAACAAAAAGAATTTGAATAGGGAAGCGAAAGAAAGAAAATCACCTAGGATTAGTGTCCATCTGCTAAATTCGTAGTCTTGAATCAAGGAAAGTACAGTCGAACCGCTGCTGGAAGCAGAGAAGCGAAGTATCCATATGTGTGTGTGGTCAACCGTTGGATAAATTTCTTATGGAGCAATTCGAGGGAGCAAGCTAAAGATGATCTAACATTGCTAAAAGGTGAGCCTAAATAATAATTACTCCGAACTCTGCATTATAGTCGATAATATAAAAATCTGCTAAAAGAACTCAGGGTGTGGGGATGAGGGCGCCAACTTCTCGACCCACTACAAACTCACCCGTACCTCGAGCCCTGTGCTGGGGCTAGTGTGCCTTAGGCATCCGCTATGTCTAACTACATAGGTTTTTAATAGTTGGCTTCACCGACCTGACGCTAAGTCGATGGAGATGCTCCTGGATTCAAGTGGGGTTCGGGACGTCCTTGCCCGACCACTTAACGGTACCTGCTGAATGGTCCTTCCTCCGATCGAGAGAGCCAGGGCCAGGACCTGAGGGCGGCTACCCCAGGGTCATCCCTGTTCCTCACGTCCCGATCGCTTACGGCTTCTTGCCGGATCCCGCGCCGAATGGTTGTAACAGTTGTTGTTGTTTTTTATAAATTACATTTTACATACATCAGATGCATTCGTGTCAGTTTCAGTTGTGCAAGGTGTAGTACAGGGTGCGACAGAAAATAATGCGAAAATTTGTTCTATTTCATTCAAATCCTATTTTCAATTAATTCAAGCAATAATATCAACATTTTCGAGTGCAGTTATCTTTATAAAGTCCTGTTAAACAAATTTATTCAATGTGTCCTCCATTTTTATTAATAACATCCTCAAGCCGACACCGGAAGCCAGAGCATGCCTTTCGGACGTAGTCCTCCGATATTGAATGCCATGTGCGTGTTATGGTTGACTTCAGGGTTTTCACACTAGGGTGTGATGTTTTGCAGGCTCGTGCTTCAACATATGCCCAAATCGAATAATCCAACGGATTAAAATCTGGACTGCTAGGGGGCCACAAATCTTTCGGCCAAAACTTTGTTATCTTTCAACCATTGTTGGGTTCGATTGGACGTGTGACACGGCGCTCCATCCTGCTGTAGGACAATGTTTCGGTCCTCGGAGAAGTTGGCCTTCACCCAAGGAAGCACTTGGTCCTTTAAAATACCGATATACACTTCGGTATTGATTTTAACTCCAGCATCAATGAAAACAGGCGGCATTTTCAAACCGTTGGACGCCACCAAGCCAAACGTCATGGCACCAGCCAGATGTTTGGTTAGAAATGTGGATTTCACTTTTTCCGGAGTGTTCTCCATTTTCTGCGGTGAAATGAACCGGTCCGTGCGGCTGTTGGCTACAGCATCGATGCTGAAATCATTTTTTCCTTCTTCAACAAGGAAAGCAATCTCTTGGAACGAATCACTCGTAGTTCCTGGACCCGGTCCGTAATCAAGTGGCGTTTCACTCTGGCTCTGAAAGATGCATGCAGGTCTTCTTTGATGATTCTCCGCATGGATTTCTCCGAAATATTGGCTTCGGACGTCCGCTTCCCGGCTTCCGCTGCTTAGAACCATCCTGCAGGGACTTTTTTATGCGGTAAACTGTCGCCAAAATGGCACCCTCTTTCGGCTTCTTCTGGGCGAGCAACAAACTGGTAATCACTTCTTTCGCGAACATTTTGACAAATTTGCAATAAAACAAATAGAATGTTTGAATGCAGCACTTGAAAGTAAACTTAACTAATACACTTTCGACAGAAATTACTCACTAGCTACACAAATTAACCCAATACTCAAGTTTGATCATTTTCGCGTTATTTTCTGCCGCACCCTGTGGAGTGTACAATAAGAGGTGAACGGTGTGTATTATAATAAATATGAATCAATTTCATTTCCTTAGGTTGGGGATCCTCCAAATGGTTCAATTTCGTTGGCACTTTCCCTCTTTTTTTTTTTTTTAATTTCTTCAATTTTCACATAGTCTTCAAACAATTTCAATATCTTCCTCCTTGTGGCTTTCATAATGTTCGTTAGTTTTATCATTATGTTCATTTGCGAAAAATTTCTTCCCTTCGTTTCCTTCTATTTTTCTTCAACATGTTTTGTTTCTTCTCCATCGTGTTTTTCTTCGTTTCTTCCCTCTGCTTCTTCTTTCATATTCTTCGTTTTTTTTCAATACCTTCCTCTCCATCATCTTTTTCTCTATTATCTTCTTCTGCGCCATCTTTTTCTCTGGTATCTTTCTCTCCTCTGTGCCATCTTCTCCTCCATCAGCTTCATCTTCGTCATGTTTTTCTTCGTTTTCTTGCTTTTTATCATCTTTCGTTCCGTCATGCTCTTCTTTGTTTTATTCATTTTCATTATCTTCCTCCCCATCATCTTCTTCTCAGTCATGTATTTTCTATTTCTTTTCATTATCTTCATCTTCATTGTATTCTTTTTTGTAATCTTCCTCAACTTTTTTCTTTTCCGTCATGCTTTTCTCCGTCTTCTTCCGCCCCTTGCTTTTCAACATTTTTTTTCTCTATCATGCTATTTCACGACATCTTCCTCGCCATTGTCTTCCTATTTCCTTTTGATGTTTATTTTCATATACTTCTGTTTTTCTTCCTGTCCTTCGGATTCTTAAAATTCGCTTCTGTCTTCGTTTTTCATTGTTTCTGATAAATGTTGCTATCATGCAGATACTTCAGTAATCGCTAGATATTTTCCAACGCAATCCTCCTATGATCGTTCTCTAGCGTCCTTCACTACTTTTTTAGCCGTTGCCTTTGCCTCCTTGAACTGTTACAATACATCCGCTGTGTTCGACCCTGCCACTGTGCTACGTTTCAGTGGTCTAAGCCGTTTTCTTCGTATCTTAATCGCCGTTTCAACCTCCGGATTCCACCACGGGACCGATTCAGGACTAATTCGTCCTGATGTTCGTGGGATGCTAGCTATAGCCGCTAATAGTATCCGATCGATGAACTCATCAACACTAATCTCCTCGTCCGGATTGAAGCTGTTAGCAGTTGACTGTTCAAACAAGGCCCGGTTCGCTTGGTCGTAGAGCCACCTTCGTCGCTTTATTCTAATTTGTGAACATTCAGGTGAGGAAACCGTAATCGGAAAGTTATCACTGTTGTGTGTATCCGGAAGTTTCCCCCAGATAAACCTAGGTGCTAGCATCTCTGAGCAGATCGGGAGATCTAAAGTGAAGATAGACCGGTTGCTGGATCCATCCGTGTGCGCGATCTGTCATTCAGGATTATCAAGTGTTCCGTTAGCGTCTTCTCGGCGATTCAACGGCCCAATGTATTCGGTAACGCTGATCCCCAGGCGAGGTGATGTGCATTGAAGTCGCCAAGTAACAACGAAGGCGCTGCCCAAGTAACCACAAGCATTATATCATTGCACTTATTCAACCCAAAATCAACATCGGTAATGCGGGATCGCATCAATTCAACAGTTGTCAAGTAATGAAGCGTTAGATTAGCTTAAGAATGTAGTGATGCATTAACAATGCAATAATGCTACTTTAGCAATGTCTTATGGCATTACAAAAGATATAGCATTAGATCGATCTTAGTGGGGCCCTTTTCAGCTTCAATCCAACTTCAATGATGCACTAGATGTAATGCATGTGCCTTATATATGCATGCTATTATAGCCTCGTGGTTACTTGGGTGGTCATTGCTCAAATAAGAAGCAATGTATAGTTCTTGCCTACAAAGTCTGGAGCGATCCCGTGGTTCGTTTACTATGACGGACGGTCTGTGCATGCTAATGAGCAGCGTGAGTTCACCGATATTGCCAGGTAGACCACGTATGTTCCACTGAAGAGCAAAACATTTCGCGGATTGCCTGCTGGATACTGTTGCTGACGTCGACGAAGATGCTGTTGAAGGCCTTCTTCCGTAATAGTTCGTTTAGCCGTTAAGAGGAGCTTAATGTTTCCATTCTTTTTAGTTTCTCTCTGGACGATCCGCTATTCACTGCCTTCACTTCAGATTTTCTTCTTCTGTTGGCGTTTCCATTTTCCTTTTAACGGAACGAGTATTTAGTATAGACACTCAAGTAATAGACCGGACAACGTGAGTCTGGCACAGTTGATGTATCCAAAACAACTGTCAAATCGTATGGGAAATGCGAAGAAATGTTAGTTTTGGATACAACCTGGCGGCATGTTGTCCGGTCTATAGTATTTAGAGGTTCCTGTTTCAGCTGCTGCCTTCCACGTCATAGGCGTAGCCAGAGGGGGGCATTTAAATAAATTTTTATAACTTTAGTGATTGCTTCAATTTTTTATTATTTAGTGTTAATGTTTGATAGATTGCCCCTTTGCCTCAATGAAAAAGCGCGAAGTTGCCTCGATTTTGTGACAAGATGTAGCAAAAAGTGCGAAAAGTGGACATCCATGAGAATTTTTTTTAAATAATAAAGACTAAAAGTTTTCTAACATATGATATTCTACGGGCGCGACGAATCGACTCACCCCAGTTTCAGAGCCAAGACAGCAGCTGTTTTAACCTATTCGACGATTTTATCCGTTGCAATGAGCATGAGTAAGATAATAAACATCCCAAGTAACCATAACCATTAAGCTATAGCCCGATAATAGCACTATATCAGCATCAATGTTGCTTAAAAGTTCTATATTAGCATATGTTAATGCATGCAAGCTTCATATTAGCATCATAAATACACTCAAGCTCCACCCAAAATTTAGCATTATCGCTAGCATTATATGCGCATATAAGGCTGTTATAATGCATAAAAGTATTAATCATGATCACAGCATACATGTTTTATATCTGCATTTAGTGCTAATATAAGGCTATCAGATGATGCTTAGAATTAGTTTACAAAAGCATTGAAAAGTAATTTGGAGTCAACAAAAACCAGTATGGCCAAGAATAAGTGAAAAAAAACTTTAACAGTGGAAATTATAGACGTAAAGTGAAATTGTATCGAAACTACGATACTTCTAAACTTAACAAACCTGATCATATTGATGATTTGGTTCCAGAGACTGCTAAATCTCCATCAGCCAGTTAGTTTTACGCCTTCAAATTCGTTCGTAGAATCCGAAGATGAAAGCTCTAACAATTCTGGAACAGCTTATAGGCACAGGCAGCAAAAGCAGCGAGCCAACCATGCATGATGATACCTTGATTTAAGACGCAGTACAGGAAATTTTCGCAATATATTCAATTTACAATATATTACTTTACTCATACTCATACACCCAATACTAAAAATATGAATTTACTCTAAGCGGTTTGTTTATAGCTCAATATTGCATGCATTTTTCCTCCTTTTTTTGCTAATACTATCAATAAGGAGAAGCAAAAGAAGAAATAGTTCTTAAAAAAACAGACGGAAACAGACAGCAGATAAATGCAGAATAATAGCATTAGCAGTGCCAAAAACGGGCTACCAAAACTGACAGTTATGTTCAGGTGCATTAATATAGCATTACTAATGATATTTACGAGCTGTCACTTCTTCATAATATAAGCACGTTATTTCGCCTTTCTTAGCATTACATCTGAATAAAGAGCTTTAAGGCATTTAAGTGTTGCTTTAAATGCAGATATAATGCTGATATAATGCCAAGTTTAGTGCTTAATGGTTACTTGGGATGATTGACCAACCGAGGCTGCTACTCCGTTGTTGCCAGATGAGCTGACTTGCTCCAGGATATGGTGGTACGGCAAGCATAGCAAACCAATATTAATGGATCACATTATTTTTCTGTGCTCACTCGATTACTCACATCGCCGAATTATAGATAACCGAAACAATACGAAACGCACCTTATAACAAAATAGTGCGTAAAAAAGCATCGACACAACCTTTCACAGCCAATGCTCGAAGCAAACTTTTTTTTGTATACTTTCAATTTTTACAACTGTACCAATCCTATAGCAGCTTCTTAAGAACAATCTATGCGAATCCATTTAAAATTGCGATTTTTCGGCGATTTGGTAAAAGTAAGAGTGTGTAGATGCATTTCGTGCCTTCTGGCAACTTTATGCTACTATGGATGTCCAGGCTTATCGGTTTAGCATCAACCGGAGGGAGACTTCGGATCCCATACTCACCATGATCATCACTATCTACAATCCGCTCAATCCAATCGCTATGTTTTGTGATACATTGATGGATTGGTATTGTTGTGGAGATAACTCAATATGGACGTCATCCCAACTTTTGCATATTGACAGGCTATCATGTGAACACTCCACCCAGTACCTTATATTAGGTTGTTGTACACTGTTTGTCCAATAGCGAAATATTTGTCATAGGCAGATGGGCATCTGACAAACATCTATGATATCTGTCAGCTGTCTAACCTGTGTGCCAAATATTTCTCTCTTCTGCTCATTGGACAAACAGTGTACTACAAGCTATAGTAAGATGCATAGAGGTGGACCGGAAGATTCGATGAGCTATCTCAAAGATTTTTTCTGTTTCTATGGGAGAACAACAGTGTTTTTGCGGTGTTGCTTTGCTAATATAGAGGGTAGGGAACGGCTTAAGCACCCCGAGACCCTATTCCAAGCACGGGGTAAACGTTAACCTACAATGGTCATTTTTTGCACTATGGTGCTTCACTAGATGTTCATTAAATTTAATTTAATGAACTTCGAAATATCTATGAAGATTGGGTGGAAATATCTATAATGAACATGCCAGAAGTTGATTTAACTTCTCGGCAGTTGAATAAAATAATTGGAAGTTTCCAGATAATCATGAAGTTCATGCTTCAGTCATGCTCGCTGTCCTTCGAGAAAAGAAATTATGGAACTTTAGAGAAGTTCATTGAATTGCCGAAAAATTATTAACGTTTCTGGAAACTTGGATGAACTTCCAAAAAATTTGCTGATCATCCATGGAATAGGAACAACTTTCTGGAAATGACGGGAACTTAGAAAATCAGATTTCGCTTCCCAGAAGTTGTTTTAACTTCCAGCAGGTACATATTCTGTGATAAAAAGCAAATAAACTTACGAGAAATTGAAAAAAAATCTTGGAAGCCGTGGAATTTCTGTGGAATAGTTAGCATTACCGAGATGTTGTTAAGCCGTACAAGAACTTTTTATGATCTCCAAGATTGTGAATAGGTGGAAATTCTATGAAAATGATTAAAAAGTAGTTGGTTTCTTTATTCTCGTTTTGGTTGGGTTCGAAAAATTATCGAGTAGTAAGAAGTTTAACCCCTTCTTAAAACTTAAATACCCTGAACTTTTGGGATGTTTTCGGAACGATTGGAAAGTTTCTCGATCAGCTGGAAAGATCCCTGAAGTTCTAGGAAGCTCTCCAAACTTATGGAAAAATCCTTTGAATGTTTCCTAAGCTTTTCGAATGCTCAAAAAATTCAGTTTCCTGTTTATCTGGGACGTTTTCTGAAATTTTGGAAAGTTTCCCGATCTTGAAGGAAGTTTTCTGAAATTCTTGGAAGATCGCAGGACTTGCTGAATCCCCTGAGCATCCGAGAGTTTTTTCAAGCTTTTGGAAATTTCCCTGGCTTCTGGGAAATTTTCTGAATTTCTGGGATGTTTTTGCTGACCTTTTGGAAAATTTCCTGATCTTTGGGGGAGTTTCATGATCTTTGTGAGCATTTCCTGAATATCTGAGAAGTTTTATGAATTTTGAATTTGAAGATTCTTGAACTCCTACATGTTCGCTGAACTTCTAAGAAGTTCTGTATATGTCTAGCAAGTTTCATGAAATTCTAAGATGTTCACTAAACCTCTAGGAAGATCCTCACTCTTGAAAAGCTTCATGAATTTCTTGACTGTTCTCTATTGGAAGTTCTCTAATTTTCTGGAAAGTTCCTTGAATTTTTGGGAAGTTCCCTGAACATCTTGAGTAGTTCTATGAACTTCTTATAAATACCCAAAATAATCTGATAAGTTTTGTAAACTTCTGGAAGCCCCCTGAATTTCTGGATAGTTACCTGAACTTTTGTGAAGAACCCTTTACTTTTTGAAACTTCCCCGAACTCGTGGTAAGCTCATTGAATTTGTGGACAATTCCCTGAATTTCTAGGATGCAATCTGAATTTCAGGAGAGTTGTCTGAACTTCTGGAAGAACCCTTAATTTCTGGAAAGCTCCCCGGTTTTCTGGAGAGTTCCCTGATTTGATGGTATGTTCCTTTGACATCAGGGAGAATAGCGAAACCTCGGAAAAGTCTGAATCAAATCTAAAAAGTATACCGAGCTTATGATAAGTTCCCTGAGTTTATATGTGCACTGAATTTTTTTCGAACTTTTGGGAGATAATTTTTTTCCATCAGTTTCTTTACCTTTTCCAATATTGGGAGCGTAAATACTGCGGGCCATAAGTCTTAAGGACAGATTTGCAAAATTTCCTCAGGGTCACCAACCCCCAAGTTTTCGTCGAGAGAACTAGCTGAGGACATACGCTAACATCCGTTAGGCTGCAGTGCACCTATGTAACACTAACGCCAACATATCCAGCTATGTCTAGGATCATATCCCTTGGCAAGTTGAAACGTCGCAGAAAGTGCTTCTTGTCATAGGTTGACGTGGCGCTATCTATCACTATCAGCACTATCTAATATCGTTTAAATGAGATGCCATTCACACACTCACCACCACTCAAAACAATCCATGGTAAAAAGTTTGCGAAAAATCCTCGGTCTCTGAAAAGAAAACAAAACTTCTGATCTCTGGATATTGTATGATTGACAAGATGATAGGTGTTGGTGGGTTTAACAACAAGAAATACTACACCGGTGCGGGGAACGCAAAGTTAGTCTGTTTTAGTTGGTTATTTTTAGGTTTGCTGATACAAATCAACTATAAAGATGTTAAAATAGACCACCGCTGACGATGCTCCAAGCGGTACGTTTTGAACAGGCTGAACAATGAGATCGGTGGACCGAGTAAATGACAAAAACGCTACTCAAATCATTTGAAAAAGGTGTGAGTATGGTGCCTTCTATATGACAAAAATTCCCGATGATTTTGGATTCCCGCATTTCCCGAGTCTGTGGCCACCCTGCACTAAGTGCCTTTTCGACAGTTTCAGATCTCACTCTCATCGCTTTGTGGGCACGATCGGCAGACTACTCAGAGATAAATTTGATAATTAGTTTAACCATTATTGGTTAGTATAACTATAGCAGTATAGTGATTCTGAACCGACTATGGCCATGGTCAAAATGATCATTAAAAATTGTTGATTAAACATCTACTATAATGTCGGAAAAGTCCTTGTAACCACAACCATATTTAAGAATATTAAGAACGTGGTAAATTCGTTCATTTTCATAGATATTATAACCATTATATGCAACAGTCATCTTAACCAGGATTTGATTGTCGGTACAACGTGCGAGTATTCTACTTCTTTCCAAATTGCATGTTCATCAAAAACGAGTCTGTTTTGTTGGGCTGCAAAAAGACTCAGTCCCGATTAAAAGAGCGACGAAGAAACCTAACTGAAAAAATGAATAAATTAAAGAAGATCACTACTTGACCTGTGTTTTTTTTTTCTATACCTTCAGGTGCGCAATCCGATCCGACGCAATAGGCACTACAAAATCTCCAACAACAACAGCAGCAGCAACAGGAATAACCACAAAATAATAATCGATTTGTCTTAACTTTTTACAAGAGGTAAAAGATCAATTTTATCTATTACTTATCTCTATTTGTTAATTTTTACTTGATTTCAGCATTTCAAAATTCGCTAACACTCGGAAGCATTAGATTATTTGCAAAACGCTTAGCGAAACTGAATGCATTCGGCAGAAATCACGCCCAAACTAAAACAAAACAATAGATACTAATTGATTACTATTACAAACACTACTCAATAGCCTAAACAATATACTGGAATCTAAAACAAACATAAACAATAAAAGGGAAAAAACGGATTAATCCTAACTTCAAACATGCTTTCACATAACCGATAACATAAAAATCAACAAAAATAAATCTGTAGCTAAACAAAAAACAATAGATAAATATGTTAAATTAGAACCCGTCATCACCGATTGGATTGGCTTGGATTTTGATCATTTCGGATCCATCATCACCGTAGGAGATGCTCTGCTTGCCAACCAACCACGCATTCCTACACACATGCATAGTAATGGCTCTGCGAAAGATAGCCCTCGCTCTGCTTTACCGACAATGTCCTTAAAGAACAGAAAAAATAACTCCCTAGTTCCATCTTGAAGAACTATGCCTCTCTCTCTATCTCATCATCAACTCATTCTGAGACCGGTATTATAAACGTCGGCTCGGGTTCTCTCTTTCACACGAACACACACGCAAACACACATACACCCATACATGAACGCGACCGGCCAGTCGCCAAATCGAAGTGAAATGAAAATCCCAGTCTCTTGAATTAAAAATTTAGAGGTTAAACAAGCGCATCGTGAAAATTATTCAGATCCATTTCGTGCTTGACCACGGGATGGCATCTAGTGATCTTAGTTGGTAAGTCGCAGTAAACATTAAAAAAAAAGTATCTATACATAATGATAACAAAAAAAAAAGATTGTCTATAGTAAACAAGATGAAAAAATATTAACACAAATTGTACATAATATTTGCAACGTTGATAAATGACGAAATGTCTTTGGAAGGAGAGCTAGAATTAGGGAAAAAGTAGTAGAAAGTACAAGAATTTATTAACAAATTTTACTGTGAGTTGTAGTAGTGGAAAAACCAAACGTTACAAAATACTAAAATATACCCCTTTGTAAAGCTAGAGCGATCATTTCCCATCCAACTAGAACGAACATACAAGTTTTAGAGCAACAGCAAGTGCTATTTTACCTGGAACCTTCAGTCGTACGCCGAATCAGAAGTTCTATCTCTCTTCACTTCTATAACCCGAAATGCACGAGTCCTAGAGAGGCGACAAACTATTCACGTGCATCTATCAATAACAACCAAACGGTCATTAAACTTTTAATGCAAAAAGTAGCCGTACGGATGCGGTCTCTCTCACCCTCTCTAACGAAAAAAAATCGTACTTTCAATCATTCCCGGCTCACCGTTTCCAACAATATCACGAAAATCACGGAAAATGGACTAAACTCACTTTGAGTAGCACATTTTTAAATGTTTAGTCCATCGAACCCAATGAGGTGTCTACGGGTGTGGCAGAAGAAGGCATTTGGTTGCAATAGTAGCAAAAATATGCTAACGTTCGAAGATCACGGAGAACTCTCAAAGCAAACCCATTCCCTGAAACAGGGAGTTGTACGTTATGCTTGTTCGACACTAGATTAACTTTAGAATTGCATCGATACCAATATGCCACCTTTTCTCGCCTTTATACACCTCATTGCATCGAATCGCCTCCCTTCTACGACGTACATCGTTTGAAAAAGCATCAAACAAACTCATACATCCACAGTACACATACACAAACGAAGTCAAGCGCTGTAGTCAATAAAAAATCCCAGAGAAAATACCTATTCTAAGATCACACACCCACATACACACACACGTACACCCCCTCGATTTACTAAGGAAGTTTAACCATAAATAACAAGTAAAACAAACGAACAGAATGTTCAGTTATCTGAACCACACAAACACTAACACATGTCAAGAGATACAGTTTGCAGTAAAATGAAATTAAACAAAAACACGAAAAATATTACCAAGCATTGACCCCTTGTTTCAAATAAATGTTGTCTTTGAGGATGTAGTAGTTGATCATGCAAACCAGGAATGAATTCTTGCACATTTGAATACAGTTGGAGAAAAAAAAACAAAACAATACAAAACAAACGTTTGGCAAGCACTTGTGTAGACGCAGGAAAACACGATTTGGATCCATTTTGTCCGGAAAGGGAAGAAGAAAATCACAAAACAAAACAAATGCAATTGTACGAATTTTGTGCTGCTCGCGCGGACACACGCTGCGGGTTGGAAGGAAAAATTTTAGATGAAAAACAAAACACAATATTGTAAAAAAAAAAAAACTCAACAATTGAATGTGAAAACTAAGTAAAACAAATATTGAGTAAAATTATGGAATACTGAAGAGTAAATACATAAAAAGTTCAAACAGTACGGAGCGGCCTCTATGATATACTGAAAGAGTTGAGAAATTTCCCTGTGCAGAGAATCAATAGAAACGTAAGTAAAGCTTTTTTAACCAAAAAGTTTATTATTGAAATACTTTGTAATTTGGGATGGCTTTTTTTATTTACGAGACTTTACACCTAAGTGCATTCGTGTGGGTCACTTATTGCTTCACTAATTCTACACCTCTATCATTTTGCAATTTCTTCTCAATTTTTTAAAATCTTCTTCGGCTTCTATTCTTCCGGTTTTTCCACTTCTCTTCTTCAATTTTTCCTCTTCCGTATGTTTTCTTCCGCTTCATCTTTTCGGTTTTACTCATCCACTATTTTTCTTCCATTTTCTGCTTCCACTTCTACTTATCTGCTAGTTTTCATTTTGTAGCTTCGACAATGTGAGCTGTTGTTTTCAAAGCAAATTAAGATTTAAAAAAAATTGGGTAGTCATAACAAAATGAAAATCCTTCATCAGGGTTTAAAAACCTTTTTCCTTAATTTTTATTATTGAAATTTTATATACATTATCGAATTCAGAAAAAATGACCCGATTAGTCCACCTCCATTCCCATTTACCATCTCCTGGCGATTGCGAAATCAAAAGCACACCTTCATAACATAGTCCTCTGCCATTTGGGTCTATTCTGCGGGTCGAATGCGTCGTAACAAGTCGCTGTTACTTCACGAGACGTCAATTGCCGAATCGAGTGAGTCAACTCTCTATTTAATTTGCACGCATAGTCGACTTGTTTCGACTCGTAGAATAGGCCCAAATGAAGCCCACGCCTTGATGATGGAACCCAGATAGCGTAGCCTAGTACGATTGATGTAGTGAAGCACGCTAGTCTATACTCAGCTAAACTTTCGATATTCATAAGATTGCATGACGTTTCCATAAAAAAAATGGACCAAAATCGCCGATTTTTCATGGGTTTACCCGCACTGACGAAACTACCCATGCAGCATCAATCATAGTAACCCAGACAAGATTTGACAGCTCTAACAGTCGAACTCTAACCGTGATGGCAAAAACAGTGAAGCAACTCCATCCATAAGTGTGCGCGTCAAAAGAACGGCACCCCGCCGCGTCTAAAGCGGACATCGTGCGGCACTTTGTGAACGCCGGATACGCCCGTTCCGGCATCCACAACATCTTGGCACTATTAGACAACAATCAGAGCATCGAAAGAAAGCCCAGTTCCGGACGGCCGACGACCCTGAGCTTGGCCGGGAGGTCGGTTCAACCGGCCCAACAGTGAAAAGTACCTGGCGAACTTAAACATACATGTCAGGAAGCGGAAGTTCCGTCCACTGGTTTCGGAACTGCAGGCAATGACGCAGTGGCAGCGGCTGAATAAGATGGTCAACTCGATTTTCACGGCAAATCGCGACGTGGCGGTGGTGATGGACGGCGAGACCTATCTCACCCTGGATGGCAATGACTGGCAGGGCACTTCGTATTTTACTTCCCCCACGAAGGAAGTGAGCTCCGAGGTGAAGTTCATTTCACACACCATGTTCCCCATGAAGGTGCTGCTGTGGCTGACAATCAGCGAGAAAAGGATGTCAAAGCCGCTCTTCTTTCGCTCCGGACTGGCCGTGAACGGAGAAATTTATAAAGGCTGGACTAGAAAAAAATGAGACACACAAAAATGATCACCAAAAATTCATTTTAGAACGGATACTTCTCAAATTTTCAAGAATTAAATAACTATATATTAGAAATTAGAAGAAAAATAAGTATTTTGCATTTAATTCCAACTACCTTTGCTTATCTTGACAGATACGCGAAGTCGAGTTATTAGTACGAGACACTGAAGAAGTCTGCACATTGTTGACGTAATACGCGTATCTGTCAAGATAAACAAAGGTAGTTGGAATTAAATGCAAAATACTTATTTTTCTTCTAATTTCTAATATATAGTTATTTAATTCCTGAAAATTTGAGAAGTATCCGTTCTAAAATGAATTTTTGGTGATCATTTTTGTGTGTCTCATTTTTTCCTAGTCCAGCCTTTATAAATTTCTCCGTTCACGGCCAGTCCGGAGCGAAAGAAGAGCGGCTTTGACATCCTCATTTTTCTTCTAATTTCTAGTTACAGGTATTCCACTGAACAGCTCAAACCCTCTAGGATTTATATATATATAAAATTTCTGGGCCAACCTGAAGCGATTGATCTACTCCAACAATTTTGTCGCGAAAACTGAGGAGGAATTTATAAATAAACCGAAGAAAGAACTCAAAAACATGCCTACACGCATGTTTTCGTCCGCCATGGCGAATGTTCCGGTTAACTACCGGAAGGCCACTCACAAGGGCGTAGAAAGTGTACACACTTAGATTTTTTACAGTATACTGTAATTTTTTACCGAATGTGAAACAGCTGAACATTCGGTAGTCGATTCGGTAGTTTTCAAGTTTTACAGTACGTTCAGTAAATTTAACTTCGCTACTGAGCTGTCCAAATTTACCGAAACGTTCTGTAAATATTAACGAAGGATTGGTAACGCGCGCTGTCATATTTTTACCGAAAATAACGTAAACAGTTTACAGTTGCTAATCAAAATTTACAGATTCGTTGGTAAAAGTTTTTTTTGTTGATTTTCTTTCTTGCTTTCACCATTTTAGATAATTAAAATAAATTAATATATTTTTTGGCATTTATTTGCGAATCATTGGTCATTATTAAGATTATTCTTTAAAAACGTACACTTCATTCAATGATAGTTGGTCAATTGAGGCTTGTCAAAAAAAAAATCCCTCGTAGTTTTAAGGTTTCCCACACCTCGACAAACCGCGGAAATAATTGAGAAAAATTGGTTTGTGTCCGGGAACTGCTCACTAGTTTCTGAGGCGAAATACAGAGGTGCACCCATATTTCATGTCAATTCAGGCTCTGATTTTAAAGTATGCTTTTCCAAATGCAATAAACATAGCGCCCGAGCCACTCCACATATCTCGGAATCGGCTGACCGCAGAAAAAACATACGATTCTTGCTCCATCTATACTCCATGAAATATAAAATACGTTTTAATTTTACTTACGGAAAAGATTTCTTGCTTTTTCATCAAGGACTCCAATTTTGTCCCATATTTGTTCCATTTATGGCACTTACTCTTGGCTGCACCGTCAAACTGGCGAACATTCGGCCTTTAAGATGGCGGCAAAGGTCGAGTTTGACAGCATGGAATAAATTTACAATTTACTCGGTACTTATTTTACAGTTTATTTTGCAAAAGAATACATTTACAGTACATTTGTAATTTTTTTTACAGTGTTGAGAAACTGCAATGATTTACAGTTTTGATCGGTGTTTATTTTTACAATTTTCGGTAGTTTTCTATAAATTACAGAAATTCAGTATTTTTACCTCTGATTGCTGGAATTTTGTAAAATGTCATATTACTGTTTTACAGACCGAGTTCAGCAAAAAAAAGTACCGTACATAATTTTGGAAATTTGGTGTGTAGATACCTTTAGAGAGAAACAAGGTTGTGGCTTATCATTTTGACTTATCCATATTCATTTGCCGATAGCTCTTCTCAGAAGCTCAATTTTAAAATATAATGTTTGATGAACTTATGGTGCTTGAGTAGACCTACAACTTGGTCTAACAATACATAGCTCTATCTCTTATATCTGAGGAATAAGAGCGTATATTCGCAGTGATCTTCGCGATGAAATTCGCGGTGAAGATCACGCGATTATCATCGTGAAGATCACTGTGAATATACGCTCTCATGTCGAAGATATAGGAGTTAGAGCAATGTACTGTTAAACAAAGTTGTAGGTCTACTCATGCACTACAAGTTCATCATACATCATATTATCAAATCGACCCTCTGAAAGGAGATATTGGCAAATGAATATGCCTGAGTCAAAAATGATAAGCCGCAACCCTGGAGAGAAACACCGTGAAGCGATGCGATACTGATCCCCACCAGCATAATTAATGGTTACCACCATTTATCGTTTATACATACACATTACTTGAGTAATCTTACACTGAGGCAAAAGAACTTAAGAATTTCATAAGACATGACTTATGAAACATGATAATTTTTGTTTCATAAGCCACTTATGAATTTCTTATCCATCAATTATGCATTTCGTACGCGCGACTTATGATTTCCGGAGCGTCGTTGAAGTTATTATGTTTAGCCAAAAGTCAGTTTTACAAAATGGCTGACCTTATAAGCTTTGTATTAAACGAACATCAGCTAATCGCAGATTTGAATACGGAGGTACCGGTTGTGTGCATCGCACTGTTTACGCAGGCAGTCGACTTGCTAACGCTGAATAAAAATTCTTTTCGTGCACGTTAGACATGAACCAAATTTGGAGCTGGGTTGTGGATTGGCGGCAGAGAAATGCGAGTATTTCTCATTCATTTTTTGCTATTTTAATTGATTTCCTTCAAAGCACCTCACAAATTGCTTGCTGCGTAAAGACATAGTCTAGATTCCACTGGTACCGTAACCAGGCCCTGGAAGAAACAGCACGAATAATCGGAAATCTAGTCGATGTAAGTTTTTCTTTTTCCCTATATCAACTTTTTAATGTTTTATTTTAACAGAAACTCCATTCGTAGAATCATGAAATTCAAGCAGATCATCCTTCCACCAAAGATGCCAGCAGCAGCCAAATAAACAACCCGATGAACGAAATTAATAAATCGAATGTGAACGGAATGATGGAATGAATAATTTCCGTAAACCCGATTTTCATTTAAAAAAAGAACATTCAAGAGAACCAAATGATTTATTATTTTACCAACAAGGACATTTTAATCTATCAAACTTAGTGCATTATTTAAAAGGTGAATAAAATGGTAAAAACATTTATATCTGAACTGTGAAATTCGTATATCATGCTTATGAAATTCATAACAAGTTTACAATGGAATGCATAACTAAGCATTATGATTTTGCTTAGTAAATGCTTATATTATTCATAACACCTGAATATGGTTTTCATACGACAACTAATAACAATCTTAAGTGAAAACATTTTTAATTTCCCCTTCCTAGTCATAGGTTAAACTTATGATTTTCATAACGGATCCTTTTGTCGCAAATTCATAAGCGATTCTTATAGAATTCTTAATTTCTTTTGCCTCAGTGTAGTCGTTGCGAATCAAAACAAACCCAAAAAAGGAGAGAGCTCCTCTCCCATGTGCGCATCAATAAACAGAGTGCACACAATAGATCGCTAAAATAACTATACAAGCCACAGTGATACATGAGCGTCTTTCCATGCGTCAATTTTTGCCTGTTGCAGTGGTGGACTTGGTCCGTCCTACAACCTACCCCGCAGTGGGATGTTAGGCAAAAATTGACGTCCTTGGTTCGAGTACCACTTGATACATGCCCTTTCGCTCAATTTTTCCTAAAATAAAAACATCTGTTCTATTTCCAGCCTGCCGCACACTGACGGAACTTTCAACACTTTTTCGCTTCACATCTTTCATTCTAGCCAAAAACATTAATCTTTACTCTTGGTGCCTCATGGTGATGAGGGAACATCTCTTTCTACATCAAGAAAAATGAGTTCCTTGTTGAATTCTGGCGCCGAGTGTAAATCGTCAGCCAAACGGACTTTACCATGTGCGAATCTCGGCTATCGACCTAGGTTCAAGTTTCGTTGACCCCCCTTGCTTTTGTAAATCTTCAGGTGGGATCAGGTTTATAGACCGTGTCCACAAAGGAAATGGAATGCTTTCTCCTAACAAATAGGGAAGTGGTGTGCGTAAAGGCGATTAGCGACCTTCACGAAATTCCACTTCCGGTGATGGAGATACACAGATTTCGCGGTTTATCTGACAAGCTTAGATCTTGACTCGATCACTTCGTTCTGGTTTGTGGAAGAGGGGAGATCGGTCCAGTAGAGTTATCGCGCCGTGGTGTGGAAATTCAGGTGAACTTCATAAAAACCGTGAAGAATCTTCAATTTACTTATTTAGATTTTTCCCCATTTTCCCTCATAGTTAGCGAGTCTTTTAAGTAGGCAGATAGCTTAAGTGTGCATTGGGTGTGCATTAGTTGGCGGTTTATGGTGTAAACTTTGGTTTTTGGATGCGACAGGTAAAATGGTGTGCTTAATAGATTCTACCGCAGGTAGTTAGTAACTGTCGTGCGACGCGATATTCTCCTGACAGATCTTGGCAAGTTGCGAGAGGCCCATCACACCACACCCTGAGTCAGCGACCGTTTTCGACCCTACTCTCCAGCTGCGAAGTTGTCCCGGCGGTACACGTGGGCCGGAGAGGGCAGCTACGTAAATTTCGTAAAGACGATTTCTCGAAGCAGCATAGCAGCATACCGATGCTAAAATAATAATCCGTCGAACATCTTCCGACCGGATTCGAACCTGTGACACCCGCGTGCAAGGCGCGCATGTTTCCACTGTACCATCGTTGGTGACGACCAACGATCAGACGGCTGTACCCCGTTGGCCCAGTCGCACAATCAACGCCTGATGCGTCGTTGAGAACAACCACAACGGCGACAACGAGCCAGCAGTAAATTCGGAGTCCGTAGGAGTATGACCACGTGTCCAGTACGGGACTAGGAGCAGCAGCAGCGATGCAACAACGCAAGTAAACGGTGACAAATCGTGAGTAACATGCATGTTCATTTTTCTTCCCATGCGCATGGTGAATTTTGGCCCCTAGTCGCGTTCTACCGCCTAGCATGGCTACAGTTTATTTCGGCCCTACCGTTCGTCCCGCTTATGCGTCGGTAATTGGCAACGTCTATGGAACTCAGCAAATGAACACCATTGTCGCACCGCATATAGAATAGAGAAGCACACGAAGAAATCAGTACAAGTGAGATAGTGAGGGAAAGCATGATAGGCCTATTTGAATTTTGTCGATAAAGTAGTTGAATGGAAGCACAAATAAAGATGTAGGATGAAATTGGAGAAATTGAAACCCTTGTTTTTGTCGATGCGTGAAATAAATAAGTGACCAATAAAAAGAGTGTTTTCACATGTACTAATGGGAGAAGTCTAGAGAGGTGAAGGTAGTTTTTTCACGTTTTCGGTCGTTTTTTTTTACTTTGATAATTTCCTGGGGAGGTTGGCCCTGAATCCAACCAAAGGACAGGTTTCTAATCAAACGGTAATCTGTTCGAGGTGTTTGGGGAAAGGTTTTCCCGTGATGATACCAACCGCGAATGAAATTTTCTCATCGGTTTGAATCGGTTTTACGAACAACATTTACTTGTTTGCACGACCGTTTGTTCGAGCAACATTCCGTTTCCTTGGTCAACCAGCTTGTTTCCCGCCCATAGATTTGGGAAAAACCAGAAACCTCCCCTGAAGGGTCTCAATAAGGTCGGGCAACCCCCAACATTGGTAGATGGTCTCCCACGGGAGTGGCGCTTAAGCCATTTTTACTTGTCCACGGGAAACTCGCAAGGCTGACGGGTTACAACCTTCCATGGGAAATTTATCAAAAGTTATTATCTACCTTAGGTTTTTTTTATCAACATCCGAAAAAGTGTCCATTTTTTAATGCAAACGTTAGTTGATTTTTTAAAAGGTCCATGTAGACTTCAGTGTTTACTTTTACACCTGCTTTTGTAAAAACAGGAGGCATATTTAACCCATTCGACGCAACCGCTCCAAATACTATGACTCCTATGGGATGCTTGGATGCAAACTGCTTGTGTACTATCACCGGATCATAATGGGGAGCCGACCCGGAAGTTTTGATATAGCTATATCGCACAACGATTCTGTCGGTTCTCGTGTACGGTAATTTCTGTTTTCAATCCGCCGCAAAAACTCACATTCTAAAGCAATACCCATTCTACGTCTGACATCAACATGCAGTTGACTTCTCCAATCCTATCCTTATTATTGTAACCCCTAACCTCGACCTAGTCGCGAGTTTCTCTTCCTCAAGACAATCATTCTGAAAATGAAAAAGAACTCGGCTCCGTTATCCTTATGGAACTCCACACTCGGCGAACCACCACATCTTACCAGGAAGCAGCTTTGTACCGTAAGGTCGCCATCCACCGCTCGACCTCCATTCACCGCTCATTTCATCTTAAAATGAATATCTTTTAAATAACGTGTAAGTTATAGTAACAAAAGTTTGCAAAATATGTTGCTACATGTAAATAGCTTATATTCGAATAACTATTCTTTGTATGTCTTTCGTATTATTTTCATAGAAATATTTTTCCTAGAGTGCGCCCCGCTAAACGTCATTTTGCCGTTGTTTTTAATATGGCAGATCAAAAGTAGCTGTTGTAAATTTATATTATATAAGCATAGTTTGTGTATTTTCTCGTTATAAATTATATCAGCGGATAAGAACTAGGTAAGTACTATGTAGCCAAAGTATTTTTTCTACGAAAACACTATATTTGGTAGCACTAAAATGAAAAAAATGATGAGCGGCAAATGGTGCCCTATCTGCATCATATGTGTTCATTCACCGCTCATGATGTTTTGTTTGTTTGCAGAATGGATCTAATTCGAAGGAAAAAATTGTATACCGAGACCGATTTACAAAATGCCTTGCAAGTTGCTGGACGTGGTGTGTCCATCCGGCAAGCTGCATTGCAATATGGAATACCAGCTGGAACTCTTCGGGACAAACTACGGGGAAAATATCCAATCGGCTCAAAACCCGGAAAAGTGTCCGTGTTGACAGATCAAGAAGAACTGAAAATCGTTGGATGGGTCTCTTCCCTCGCTCGAGCGGGATTTCCTGTTTCATTGAAACAGCTTCGGATCAGCGTAGGACAGTTCGTAAAACTTACAAAAAAGGCAACTCTTTTCAAAAACGGCATCCCAGGGAAAAAATGGGTGAAGCTGTTTTTAAAGCGTCACCCTGGAATATCAATCCGGAAGCCCAGCATCCTAGCACGATATCGAGCAACTATCACGAGGGAGCAAATTATAGCGTGGTTTGATGAAGTGCGTACTTATTTGGAGCAGGAAAATCTTGAATACCTTCTGGATTGTACAGAAAGAATTTTCAATCTCGATGAAACATCCTGCGAACTTGTGGTTAGAAAGCGGAAGTGTTTGGCGTTAAAGCAACATAAGCACATCTACTCGGTTTTTGGAGTTTGTGAAAAAGAAAGCTATACAGCTCTCTTTACAGCCAGTGCGGATGGTAAACTGCTTCCACCACTTGTGCTGTTTCCATATAAATGCCGGCTACCTGGTGATATAATCCGGAGTGCTCCAGCTGATTGGGGAATCGGTTGTGCTGTTTCCATATAAATGCCGGCTACCTGGTGATATAATCCGGAGTGCTCCAGCTGATTGGGGAATCGGTAAGACTGATAGCGGATGGATGACAGGGAACGCATTTTATGAGTACCTAAAACACAATTTCCAGCCATGGTTGAAAAATGAAAAAGTGCCTCTACCGATACTGCTTTTTGTGGATGGTCATAAAAGCCACGTCACGATCATGAGTACAAACTTCTGCAAAGAACATCAAATCATTCTTATCTGCTTGTTCCCCAACTCCACTCATTTGACACAACCTATGGATGTAAGTTTTTTCGGACCGATGAAAAAACGTTGGGA
This sequence comes from Aedes japonicus, assembly GCA_034211315.2. NCBI lineage: Eukaryota > Metazoa > Arthropoda > Insecta > Diptera > Culicidae > Aedes > Aedes japonicus. The sequence goes on from JASCZW010004502.1 coordinate 67,769, forward strand.
AGACTCGTTGTTAGAATTCCGCTCTAAGAACGGAATGCGAGCCATTGCGAAAGCAGAAATTTGTCCGTTGATTAAAGCAGCTCTCGATAAGTTTGATAATAAGGAACAAGTGATTCAAAGTGGGTTCAAAAGAAGTGGTTTATATCCCTGGAACTCGGAATCTGTAAATTATACGTCGATGCCATCCCAAGAATGTTTAAAACAGGACGGAAACAGCGGAGTCGTCGGTAATATTTCTAAAGTGGAAAAAACACTTTTCGATACGTTTGAAGCACGGCTTACAGCAGATCAACTGAAGCAGTTCCGGAATCAGGAAGGTTTTGCGCAATGGCGGGGAGCACAGGAAGAATCAAGTTTGTTTCAGTTCTGGAAGAATTGGAAACAGGAATATGGAAGCAAAAACAACGCCGAAAGTGACGACGAAAGTGTTTTCTTGGGTTTTCCAGACACAAATAAATCCAAACATGATGACGGTTAGTATTTGTTGTACATATTATAAAATAAGCAATGATTAGTTGATTGTTTCTTTATAATATTATTTTTTCACAGATGGTGAACTCAGCAGGTCCACCGCTGGGGTATTAGAATCGTCGGATGCTGCTCTTTAAAACCCTGTATATATGATGGACCTTCATGATACTGTCAACCCAAAAATATATGAATTGGAGCCTACGTCAAGTGTCACGCAAACTGATATATTTGAGGACGTGTTTTCAGATCCGCGTCAAACACAGGAATCATTGAAGGTATCGCGAATTAAACAAGCATTTCGTCCTCCTGCTGTAGCCACAAGTCAGACCTTTCTTGCTTACCTTACAGCGAAAGAGCAAGAGAAGCAAGCGATTGAAACCGAAAAGGTTCGGAGAAGAGAAGATAGAGAGCAGAAAAAACAGGAGCAGGAAATTAAAAAGAAAGATAAAAAAATCAATCAAAAATTGAAGGCAGAAAAACGTACATCAAAATATTCTAAACAGAAACGCTTTGTGTGAATTTGCCATTGGGGCTTATGTATAACATTGTATTTCGATAAATAAATTTAACCTTTTAATCATAAATTCAAATTTCATTATTTTTGTATACGAAAAAGGGTATAAGCGGTGAATGGATCATTCATGAGCGGTGAATGGGTCATTGCACTTTGGATGAGCGGTAAATGGTGCCATAAAGTGGTAACACTTTTATGTATATATTTCAGTATTAACATTTATTTATTGCATTTCAATATTTTTCTATAAAAACAATAGTTTTGCTTTGTTCATAAAGTTAATTGCAATAAAAATTTATCTCAAGGTCGACTTTTTAAGCGGAGAAACGTTGAGACACTTTGTTAAATGAGCGGTGGATGGCGACCTTACGGTAATTGTCTGTGCAATAGATAACCGAAGCAATACGAAACGCGACATGCCCAATAGCCCGAAGCATCGACAGAACCGTCCACAGCCGATGCTCGAAGCAAACTATTTTTTTAGTAAACTTTCAATTTTTACAACTGCATCCTACAAACTCTTTTACTACTTTTACTAATATCTGCATAAATCAGGTAGAAGCTTCTTAAGAAGTATCTATGATAATTTAATTAAAATTACGAATGAAGGATTTGACAATAATAAGAGTTCGTAGATGCATTTCGTGCCTTTTGGCATATTTTCAAACATTCCGTACGATTGGTATGTGTTCCGACAAATTAAGCAAGCGGAGGACGAACCTGTAGAGAAATTCATCGCTCGGCTTCGAGAGCAAGGCCGTTTGTACGAGTACGGTAATGTACTCGACATGCGGGTTACAGAACAGGTGTTCGACAATAGCCTGTCAGACGAACAGCGAACAGGAGGTGATAATCAAGAAGAAGCTGATGAACGTGGAAGGAATCGTGCAAGAAGCACGCAGCTTGGAAACGCTGCATCGTAATAAGGAAACCATGAAGAAGAACACGGCCCCAGTGGAATAGAGTACTGTGAACTTCATCAAAAAGGGACGAAGAAAGAAAAGTGTTTTCGATGCGGGAATGTTGGACATTTTGCGACCGATAAGCGTTGCCCCGCGAAGAACAAAGTGTGCGATGCTTGTAAGCTAGTTAGACATTTTCGAAAAGCGTGCAAAACCAAGCAGGAGAACCAAACAGTGAAGAGTAACAGTGAAGACAGCGACGACGATGTGCAACAAATTTATACACGATCTGGTTACATGCATAACTTCCTCGTGTACGCGTGTGTGATAATTGGCCTTCGTTACATTGATAACTAAGCTGTCACGTATCACCAGCCAGATAGCCTAAACATTGGATTAAGTGTTATTTGTACAAGTAGTTATTTTTTTACTTAAAATCCTGCTTAAAAATCTAAATATGAAGGAATTGAAAATGTGGGTTCCCTTCCTGGGTCCTTAAAAGAGTTCTTAAGTTAAGTTTTATTCCATGTTTAATACTGCAAAGGCCTCACCCCTCATCAGCAAAAAAAAAAGGTTTGCTTTGTTGTGGGTCTCTGATTTTATAACTGAGGCCCGTTAGCTCTTATGAATTTAGCTTCGTACTGCATTTTCGTGATTCCATTCTTTCTGAGCTATTTAATGCTAGTTTATAGCACACGAGACAAACCGAAATGATTTCAGTGTTCGGCATTAGCTCTCAACTAGTGGTTCAGACGGGTCCACCCGCTATGCGGTGCGAGACAAAATAAGACCGGCTAATCGATAAGGTGATTAGGTAATAAGATGATACCATTATTAATTTACACCGAAGCGGTGAACCTCGCGATTATATCCCTGATATAACCCACCTCATATTTGTTGTCGGTAGTTACCTTTTTTGGATACGCTAATTACCGTTTTACCCATCAATAACTCGGATTTTTTAAAATCACTTTTATTCGCCAACAGTAAGAAAGTTGTTCATAATAGTTTAAATAAAATTTCAAATATAGATTTGATAAAGGATACTACCAAATGATTTCTCACATCTATTTCCAGTAAAAACCATGGCACTTTCTACACCTAGGATAAAAGATATATTAACCTTACTCACTAGACGAATCTTAAGCGGTCCGTCTTCCGTAAAGATAATGCATCTATGTCGGTTTTAAGAACTAAATATACAGCTTGCGGCCCCAAACTTTGTAGAAACGGAATCAATAACATTATGCAACTGATTCATTTCGGGTCCAAAAGATTTTCATCAGTTCCTATCCCTGGCTTGGAATAGCGTCCTCGGTGATGAAGTTACCCTAGACACACTTGAAGCTAATTGAAGAGACATGAACCAGTTGGACACAATGAGAACAAACTAATCGCAAAACCCAATACATGTTACAATTAATCTTATCAGACCTTGATAAATATAAGACATATACTGAGAGAAGGCTAGCAAAGAAACGCCTAAGAGCCTTTGTGTCACAATCGTTGTAAAACTTTAGCGGTTTAGGAAGGTGGAGGAATAGGACCGCTGGAAGGAGGTGGACCGGGAGGCCCCTGTGGGGGTCCGCCGGGCATAGGGGCGCCTCCGGGCCCTGCCTGTACCGATGGAGGTGGTCCTTGGGTAGGAGGCAGAGGTGCCTGCTGAGGGGGTAGGGGTGCTTGCTGCTGTGACATTGGTCCTGCTGCAGGATGATGTGGAATTGCCTGTGGCGGTGGCGGCGGCTGCTGATGAGGACCACCAGGCGGACCTCCAGGCATTGGTGCTCCAGTTCCGGGATGTCCCGGATGTGGTGGCAATGTCGGAGGCATCGGCGGTGGGCCCGGAGGACCCTGCGCATGCTGCGAGGACGGCGGTTGACCAGTTGCCGTCGGGGGCATGATGTTATTTTGCGTAGAACCTTCGATAGGCATCGTAGTAGGAGGTACAGAGATAATTCCGTTGCTGCTGGGTGTACTGGCGCTGCTCGGCACTGGGGCTCCAGCTTGTCCCCCGGTAGATGGCATTGGTGGCTGCTGTTGAGGGTCTAGAACGTAAGAAAAGGATGAATGTTAGTATTGTTCGATGAATGTGGGCAGCGGAGTCATATTTCAATATCAGACTCACTAGTTCCAGGGGCCTGGCCTGGTCCGGGTGGGCCTAGTGGAGGTCCTTGGGCAGACTGTTGCTGAGGAGGAGGAATGCCAGTTGATGGAGCCCCACCTATCGGAGGCTGTTGCCATTGGCCTTGTTCCAGCTGGAATCGCTGATGAGCCTGCTGTCGAGCACGGAACTCTGCGGCCTTCAACTGTTCCAAATGGAACTGCTGCCGTTCTTGTATCAACTGCTGTCTCTGGTATTCCAAACCTTCCCTCTCTCGTTCCATCGTTGTTTCGAGCTCTTCAAAGTGTCGTAACTTGATTTCCAGTTTCTTCATCTGGGTTTCCACCAGCAGTGCAACCAAGCTCTTGATCTTCCTCTCTTCAACGGCTGCTAAGTGTTTTGCTTTGACAGCGGCCGCAGCCAAGGCAGCAGCAGCTGCTGATTGAAGATTTCCGTCGTTGAATACCTTCGGGTCTCCATTCTCCTTGGCAAGTTCCAAAGAGCTGTCCTTGTCTTTAACTTTATCGGCTTCTGCTCCGGCCTCTGACTTTTGCTGGTCACTTCCTACCGCAGCATTAGAATCAGAAGTTTTAGTATCATCTTCTTGAGACGAATTCTCTGTTTTATCAGATTGGTTATCTTTGTCTTAGGGAGACAATCGAACAACAACAAAATCACAAGCCCCCAAGCAAATAAAAATGAAATGAGTAGAGCACACAGCCGCAGCCAAACCAATGAAACGAGAAGCGAAAATAAATAGAGAATGGAAATGAGACCCTTAAAAAAGCTTAGAGAAATAAGTCTGCAGATTGAAGGTTGAAATAGTAGAATATATTGAAGCATTGGACCTAACATACCGTCGTCCTTCTTGGAGGCATCCTTCATCTCGATATCGGTGGATCCCGGTGTGGATGGAGCACCGGTGCTTGCTGAGCCAGCGGCTCCGGGGACTTTGTTATCTTCATCTTCCTTATCCTTGTCAGGACCAGTGCCGGCAATGCCACTCGTTGTCAACCCGGCGTAAGGATCAAACTTTCCTCCGAAGCTAGATTTTTCCACATTCTTCAGATGGGCGTCCATCATCGTTGCTGGGACTTCATCCTGTAATAGTGTTGTTATTTAAGTAACGAACAATTTACATCCTTAACAACACATACCTTAATAGCGGCAAACTCTTCCATTGCGGCCTTCGCGGCGCTGGCTGCAATTCTTGGATCGACAACCGAGGCTAGGAATGCAACCGTCGACATTATCGGATTACCAGCTTTGCTGAACGGAATCGGTTGGTAGGACAACGGTCCCAGATAAGTATTATCGTCCTCCAGATAGGGATCTTCGATGGGCAATCTGAGGAAGTGTAGAATACACTCGTCCTGGGTACGCGATCCTACGTGCTCGCACACCTTGTTCCAATCATCCTTGTACATTTCCAGACCCTCGAGCAAAAGGAGTGTCTCCTGTTCGGACCAATCCCGTGACATGCTTGCTGCGGTTTTGTTTCGCATAGCGGACGGTTTCTTAGCGTACTGATCCAAGCGAAGACCAAATTGACCGTTGGGATCTGCAGTGATCGCTCCTGGTTCGGTTTTTATCCCGTCCAAAATTCCACCGGAAGGAGCTCCTACTGCTCCCGGCATTGCTCCAGTTAGATCATCCTTTTTATCTGGCTTTTTGTCCAAATCGAGCAGATTCTTAGCAGCCGATGGTTGGGCGGTTTTTGGTGGATTGAGCGGTTGTAATCCGGATGGGGTGTCGCTCAGCACATGGAAATGCGAAGTGGGTGGTGGTCCCATTGGGGTAGGACGTGAATCAGCATCGATTTGATAGTTAATCAATCCCCACTGTTCAAGAAAAGCATGAACCCGCATGATAGCACATACGTCTCCTGCTAAATTTCTACGGCATGCTGTACTGGTCAAATATTCGGTAGGGTTCAACCGATAGGTATCGATCATAAAATTACGATAAGCAAGATAGATTTCCGGAGTTTTCGATTTATTCTTTCCATTGAAGAACTCTGGGAGGGCACGCTTCTCAACCACATGAATTGAATTGTAGTCGAACCATGCCGAATAGGACGGAACTATAATGTGATGCGTCTGCTCGGTAACATTATCTTCCAGGTCATCCTTGTTGTGGGGGAACTCCTGGGTATTGCTGTTGTCGCTAGTTTTACCGGCTTGACTATCATCTCCAGTTCGATCTGCATTAGCTCTGTCAATGTCATCATCGAGATCCGTCATTGTTGCATATTTTATAGGCATCATCTCCGGATCTCTCTTCGGTTGCGGAGTGGCCGGGCCTGAAGCAGAATTGCTCGAACCAGCTTTTACCTCCGTTAGATTCGTTTCCGGCTGCGGATCGTCCATATCCTTCGTCATGTCTTCTGACTCTTCGTCATCAGCACGAGGCTTTTTTTGGAAAACGGCCGGTGATCGGCCACTTTTCCTTTTACCACTTTTGGCCAGCGGAGAAGGCGATCGTTTCCGTTTCTGATGAACAACTTTAGCTTTCTTTACCTTATCATCCGATCCACCGGCCATCAGATCTTCCACACCGAGGCGCAATTTGTGAACCTTCTTACGACCAGCTTCATCCACTTCGTAATCCTCTTCTGCCATCCATTCATTGTACTCTTCTAGATCGGTAACCCAGGAAAGCGAAACACGCCAACGGTCCCCCGGTGACATCGGAGAATCTGGTACGGCTTCCGGCAAATCAAATGTATTCGGTACCCAGGTATCGTACGAATCCGGGAAGTAGTACCAATGTATCATGACATGCTTATCCCGGCGGAATGTGGGTCTTGCATAATCTTCCGGTAGGGGATCCACCGCTGGATAGATTATATGCGTTGCTTCTTCTTCATCCGGTGTCATCTCACCCTGATGATTGGTTACAATGTCCGATATTCGATTAGCGGTGGCCTTGTCAACTTCCGGCCTAACGTACACAATCGGTAGTCGCATGCATTCGGCTTCGATCAGAGCCGTCTCCATGTCAAGCAGCATCTGTATAATGGGGTCCTTACGCATTGGGTTCTGAAACGGTGGAACATTTGATCAAAAGGGAATTAACACCGGGCGTGGAACATGCTTACCTTGTTTACTGTAAAATCGAACTTCCGCCAGCGTTGTTCAGCCTTATAACGGTACATCGTGGCCAGAATATGACAGAGCGATCCACCCGGTTTGAAATCCATGAAACAACGCATCTGCGCAAAAACAAAAAGTATGTTAACCATTGGCCATAACTTTTAATTAAACTTTCTTCCAATAAGACAAAACTTACCGGCAACCTAGTAGTAGGTGGATCCTGGGCATTTTTCCCTAGTTTAGTTTCTTGATACTGCACAAACTGTACAATTAATTGTGCTAATGATTCCTTTGTCGGAGGATCAGGGGCCAAGTACTGAAATTATGCAAAACGACTTCATTAGCAATATTGCAACTCGGAGGATGGCACAATTTTTCAACCCATTCGCTTCGACAATAGCCATGACTTCTATTCCTCTTCGAAACTTATTTTTCACTCACAATATGAAAATCTGCCAAAACATATCACTTCTGATTTGAAGTTATATTCACTTTTAACAATTTAACAACTATATTTTTTTCTCATTAGCAGTCTGTACACAGAAAAATCAAGATGGCTCATTTTCCACGGCGGCATTCATCGAGCTAGGCCCAGGCTCCCGGAGAATGTACTTACCTTTTTCAAATTTTTCTGCAGCCACTGTCGCACCGTTTCGAACCCTTGCAGTGATTCCGGTGCCGTGAAGAACTCGGCGTTCGGGCCACCGTCCTTTTTCGGTCCAAGCGAGACCATTTCCTCGGGAAATTTCAATTTTTCTCAACACTGCACAAGTCAAACACAACACTTGCACGAAGGCGGACGCTTCTCGTTGTTCTGGCTGCGTTCGTGCAATTTTTGTTTACGGCAAAATGGTGCCAAGGTTGGTATACATGCCGAGTGAATGTGGATGGTGGGAAGTCTCAAACGTCACGCCAGGGGTGATTCGTGTTGAAAACCGCGCACGCTAAGACAAGGATACGGAGAAGTCGTTGAAAAATACCGAAAACCGCACAGAAGTGCACATACTGAAATTATCGGTAAAAGGCCAGTATCGACCTAAAAAGTAAAGAGGTTACGGAATTTTGTTCAATATTACCAAGCGGATTTTTGAGAATTGAACTGCATGCTACGAAATGTCACCTTCACTTACGGAATAATTGAGCGGAAGATTTTTCCGAAGGTAAGAGCGACAGCTCCTATTAGTTTGCGTGGAAACCTTACAAATTCCAAAATTATTTTTTGTTCTTTTCAGGTGGGTACTGCAGCCGAAATTTTTATTCGATTCTTTACTTTTCCGTTTCATAAAACAGAATTTAACATGGGTTTGGGATAGAAAAAGAAATTTCTTTCGAACACGATACCAACCTAGAGGCCAGTATCGACCTAAAAAGTAAAGAGGTTACGGAATTTTGTTCTATATTACCAAGCGGATTTTTGACAATCGAACTGTATGGAACGGAATGTCACCTTCACTTACGGAATGATCGAGCGGAACATTTTTCCGAGAGTAAAAGTGACAGTTCCCAGTAGTTTGCGTGGAAACCTTACAAATTCCACTATTATTTTTCGTTCTTTTGAGGTGGATACTGCTGCAGAAATTTCTTTTCAATTCTTCACTTTTCCGTTTCAGTAAACGGAAATTTCAAATGGGTTTGGGATAGAAAACGAAATTTCTTTCGAACACGATACCGACCATAATCATGGATTACTGAAATTTCGGTATTGTTCACTAAACTTTCGATATTCATAAGATTTCATTACGATTATTTGCTATAAGAATTCAGTATGAATTTCATAAATTTATCTTATGAAATATAATGATGTTGAAAAAATAAAAATATGGAGCAGATTGAACGTTGAACGTTGAGGTTATGGGTCTAGTGACTTGCCCAGTAGTATATATCAACTTTCGTAATGAAGAAAGCTTAAAGGCGTACAAGAACAACTTCGTGTGAAACAAAATCTATTCATAAGTCAGCCTCATGTAATTCCAAAGCATCGTTCATAAGTTTAACCTTATGAAATTCTTAAGATTATTTGGCTGAGTGTTGAAAGAAAGGTAAACACGTTATGCCTTGTTCAGACTACAGGCTTGTAACATAATACAAGAGTGTTTTGAAAAGTATCCACAAGGAAAATGTCTTCAAGATAGCCTTGTATTACGTTACAACGCTGTAGTATGAACAAAGCATTAATAATGTTACGGTTAATTTTACCGACTTTTTACTCTTTTACGGTTATTTTGACCGAAATTGCGTGCAACCCAATGAGAGCATTTTAAACCAAATTAATTTAAAATATAACGATAAAATTTGTAAATCCACAGAACTTAGAATGTAAGTAAAATCAAACGTTTTCTTTCGGTAAATCATATTGATACTTTAGGTTTTGCTACCAAAACCTAAGTTTCGGTAAAATTAAAGCCTTATTTTCGGTAATGCTATCTTAGCGTGTGAGCAGGAAGAAGTACTACTATAAGGCTAAAACTTCGAATGCAATCTCCATAGAAAATACGCTCACCTTAAAATTCTCAACAACTCCCTTCACATAGAAGACGTATAACAACAATATCGGTGAGCAGCTTAAATGGTTTTTCCGGACGGATGAAAAGAACTTTGACAGATAACCCCGATTCTGTTTTTTTTTTCTATCAAACGAAAACGGCTTGCTTTTTGTGTTGGTGGATTTGACACTTCTACAATTTTCATGGTAAAAGAAATCACTTTTAAATTTACTCATTGAACCGAAACATATCATTTTAAAATCAAACAGAGAACTTTCGTTGTAGATAATTTTACTTTTAATTTAATGAAAAATAAACACTTTTCAGAAGTAAAGCGCAAACTTTTAATAAAACAAGATTTATTTTTTGTATGCAAACAAAGAATATTGATTATTAAAATTAAAAAAAACCATTGCCAAAATTGAAAAGTTGCGTTGGTTCTATTTCGTAGAAAGCGGTTTGCTTTCAAAACAAAAACTCGCAAACCGTCAATTCAAAATTTTGCTGCTCTGTACATTTTTTTTTTATTTATTTGTACAGGCTCAATCGAATCAACTTTACAGAGCCAATTTTTCATGTTTATATACATCAGTTATCTTGAAACTAAGGATAAGTTAATAGGAATAACAATTTTATGGATGGGAAAATTGCGGTGGAAACTTTAAACAAAGCATAAGGAACAATGGTTTTCTTATATCTAGAATTTCAAATTACAAATTTTTAGTTGAACGTTTTCAACATAAAAAAAAATCACTCACTCACAACTACAATCTAAAGCTAATGTTAGTCAAAAACACATAAATGAGTTTCATAAACTCCAGATCGCGTGCAGCCAAAATATCTCGAATCGGTACATTGGGTTGTCTACCTCGAGCCCGAAGGGAATCATAAAGCTCAGATCTGACTCCACGATGCTCAGTACAGAACCAAATAACATGATCTGCGTCCAGGTAACCTTGTCCGCATTCACAGAGATTGCTGTCTCCCAGCCCAATACTGAACAAATGAGCGTTCAAAGAATAATGATTAGACATGAGGCGAGACATCACACGAATGAAGTCGCGACCCACATCCAATCCCCTGAACCAACATTTCTTAGACACCTTAGACCATCCCCACCGGTGCGTTCCTATCTGGGTAATATTTTGATGACAGAGAGCGTTCCTATTTTGATTTAGCCACCCATTTTTGCACCGTTCGTTCATAAAAGCGTATCAGAATGTGGGCTTGTTATGGTTGTCACCTTCAATACCACCCTCCACTAACATACACACCACCTCACTTTGTTTATGCTTATAACTGATATCACCGTGATCATAAAGTGAACTCCGTGAGGTGGAAGTTATAGTGAAGTAGAAAATCGTAGTAGCCCTCAGAAAATCTACGGTTTGCGTCACTTTTTTCTGTGTCGTGATGGTGCCTGGCAACGATAACAACACCGAGTTGGTTCGAATCGTCACCCGGATGAACTCTTACATATTTTTAACTTGGGTGACATTCGTAATAAGGTTTTTGTTTTGCACCGTTAAGTGAAACCATAATAAGCCCCAATGAGACTCAAGTTTATTCTCGAGCACCGGTATTGTTTCGTTTAATATTTCGTGCAGTGTATAGTTTATATACTCTTCCGTACAGGTTCTCAACGTTCTGGTTTGTCCCAAAGATTGGATCTTGGGAAACATCCAGCTAAGCTCCTGCAAAGCACTTCGTTGTCTTGTTGCGTCCAATTCCTTCCACGGGGTTTTGATGCACTCATTTTTTCACAAAATATCACAATAAACGTGAAATTAGCAATAAACACTTTGAAAAAAATCGGAAAGACTCAAATTGAAATGAAAGTCTTCCAGATGAAGACGTTGTTTAAACGTTTCAACTTGTTTTGCTTATTTTTCATCAAATAGCAACGCTCGGCCCGGTTGGGTCGGGTTGTCAAATTTACTGAACCGACTGCTCACCGAGCGAGCAAATTGTTATTTCCCAACTTGGTTACCAACCACCGGTGCGTTGTCGAGTTTTTAAACAGGGTAACGATTTACCGATATTACCGTATTGGTGCGGTTGGTCTAAGGAGTGATAGAATGTAGACATCGCCCTAAATCTCTTTTACTCCATTTATACTGCCAGCTAACGATTGATATCTGACGAAAAATATGGAAAAAATCGTTAAAGGCAATTTTTCGGTCATAAATATCGCCTTCCATACCGCCCACCCTTGCAAGCGAGTCCGCTTTCTCATTGTCAGAAATCGAACAATGAGAAGGGACCCAAACAAAGATGATAATAAAAGAACGTGAAGATAGAGCACTTAGAAGACCTCGTATTTTCAAAAGAAAATAAGAGGTGTGCTTTGTCTGTACATTTAAAAGTTGTAACTTTCAATATAAATTGTAGAACTGTCAAATCGAAACTTTGGCATCGTTGAAAAGGAAAGTAAATTATTTTTATTCCAAAATAAACTTTTATACAGAAAGTGTCGCGCAATATAAATAAAAATGGGCTTTTTGGATTAAAAAGATATTTTTTTTTCATCAAAAGGTTTTATTTTCAGTTAAATACCGTGAAGTACCCAGATTCTACGCACTTTATGCCCTAATTTTGCGCATTTTGAAATAATCCAAACTATAGTTGACTATTCTTTGAATTTAGTTCTACATGTAAATAGATGTTGTCCTGTTGTGTATGGGATGAAATATAAAGTTTGACAATCTTGCAATTAACTGCAAAATTTTGGCAAAATGCGCATAATTAGGCGCTGCGCAGAATTAGGTTAATTCACTGTAGTAAAAATTTCGTAATGAAACAGCGCATCGTTGTAATTGAAAACATATTATTTTTATTGTAAAATGTTCTCCATGAGGAGAGATCCATGTCGGAACTGAGCAACTTATACTTATGGTATCTGCTGCCGTTCGTCATCGCTTGTAGCACCGCTGCAAAAAAAGGGGGTTGATTAATTCAATTTTTAAAACTTTTAAACAATCAAAACTTACCCATCCTTCAGACAAAGATTGTTGCTTTTCCATTTCGGTGATCGTGCCAAGAATGGATGCACAGTAGACGCGAAGGCGGGCAACTATAATTAGAAGTGTTCGGTTTTGAACGGCAACGAGTATATTCAAAAATTACATAAAGTCTCCATTTGCTCGTCGTCCATTACCACGCAGTCAAACTTCGTCAGCATCGTCGTGTACAGCCTCCGGGATCGCGCTTTGGCCGTCGTATTTTGTTTATCATCGCGATTTGGAGTCACTACCTTCTTGTAAGTCGATAGTCCGGCTCGTTTTTTGGCTCGATACACGGTTGTAGACGATACACCCAGCTTATTTGCGGCATCTCGGAGAGATAGGTTAGGGTTTCGCTTGAAACTACCGGCAACTCTCTTTGTCGTCTCAGCGGCTTCCGGTTTTCGATTTCCCCCCGATCCAGACTTCCTGGCTGTCGACAAACGTTCCCCAAACACTTTAATTACATTTGTAACGGTTGATTTGGCAATTTTTTGCGATTTTGCCAACTTTGCGTGCGAGTAGCTCGGATTTTCGCGATGCGCGAGCAAAATTTTGATACGCTGCTCTTCTTGCTTGGACGGCATTTTGACAACTGAAGAGTGAATTCCAAAATCAAAATTAGGCTTTTTGACGTTTAATCACCTTTCCCTTTCTAGCACATGCAGAGGAATGATGGTTTGTTTTCCTCCAAAAGATTTTCCTACTTACTTGCTCTCCTTTGTTTTAAATGGCGCTGTAGTGTGCGTGCGTTCAAGGCCACTTAGCCATATAGGAGCAACATTCTACACACACACACACACACACACACACATACACGCGCGCGCGCACACACACACACACACACACACACACACACACACACACACACACACACACACACACACACACGCACACACACACACACACACACACACACACACACACACACACACACACACACACACACACACACACACACACACACACACCATCAAAATGAGGGGTGTTCAGGTTTTTTAAATGCAAAATTGAAAGAAATACGTCAAGTTGATATTGACCAAATTTTGAACTGCAAAATTTTTAAGGAACATGTACTTATTTAGCATCTTCAATCCATACCGATAATGAAAATTGACGGTTAATGCCTTGTTCAGACTACAGAGCTATAACATGTTATAACGATTATCAAATAATTTCAACAAGAAATTAGTCATCAAGATAGGCTTATAACATGTTATAACTGCTCAGTCTGGCCAGCGTTTAATAGATCATTTCATAGACTGAATTTATAAAACATTTAAAGGTTCAATCTCATCATCGGTGGATTAATTCGGGGTTTTTCCTGTGCTCACTCGATCACTCGCGCCACCGATGTAACGGAAACAATATAAAACGCGCTATGCCCGATAAAAGACTATTCCGTAACAAAGCATCGACCCAACAACTGTTCACAGCCAGTGCCCAACGTAGACTATTATCGCAAACGTTAATTTGTTCATTTGTGTCTTCTGGGAAGGGAAGGGCCAGGGAAAGGGTTAGTGTAATCAGCTCGATTTCTCTTGTATGTCTTTGCCAGAACAGTAGTTTGCGTAGCTTTCAATATTTATGTTGTAAGACTCAGCGGCTTCCCTCCGTCCCGACCATGAACGTTCCTCTTTCCACGCAGGGGCTATTCAGCTTCTGGACAGCTACAGTACCGCAACCTATTCCAAGTTAACAACGTGGTGAATGAGAACAATCGCTCTCTAGATCTCTGCTTCGTGAGTGGCCAAGATATTGCTCCCTTCATCTCTCACAGCCCCGTGCCTCTAGTTAAGGATGTCCCTCACCATCCTTCTCTAATGAGTTGCTGTCGAGGACGTTGTAGCTCGGGACTTCGTCGACACTCCTGCTACTGTGTCATATGACTTCCATGGAGCCGACTTATCGCAGTATTGGTGATGTTTTATCTAGTTTGGATTGGCAGAGCATTCTTGATCTCGACCGACGTTAACATCGCTGCTCAAACTTTTTCCCACGTCTTGGCTTATGTCATTGACAGACACGTCCCAAAAAAGATTGTTCAGACTGACTCGGTTCCTTGGATCACGAACGCTCTTCGCTCGCTAAAAACGGATTAAAAGGGCTGCTCTTAAAAGATTCACGAAACACCGCACCATGTCGCTTAAACGCCACTATAGCAGACTCAACTACGAGTATAAACGGACCAGTCTTGCACATTTTCAACGTTATCTGAGTGGGGTTCAACGGCGTCTCAAATCTCATCCGAAATCTTTTTTGGAGCTATGTTAATCAACAACGTAAGCGAAGTAGGCTTACCTTCATCCATGTTCTATAATGGCGAAACTGCTGGCACTCAAAAGGAAATTTGCGATCTGTTATCGGTAAAATTTGCTAGTGTTTATGAAGACGAGAGGTTAACCAGTCATTCTGTTCACGCTGCCGCCGGCAATGTTCCCTTGGCAAATCAAACACTCAGCGTAGTTGATGTGGATTCAGAATCAATCTCGAACGCGGCATTACACCTTAAAACTTCGCTTAAGCCCGGGCCCGATGGGGTTCCGTCGGTTTTTCTGAAACAGAACATGGCTTGTCTTCTGTATCCACTTCGTCAGACTATTCCAGATGTCCCTCTCTAGCGGTACATTTCCTGCTGCTGGAAAATGGCGGACATGTTTCCGGTATATAAAAAGGAAGCAAGCGGGACGTGAACAACTACCGAGGAATCACATCGTTAAGCGCTGTATCGAAGCTTTTTGAACTGGTCGTTAAGAACTCACTTTTACACATTGCAAGCAGTTGTTAAGTGACGACCAGCACGGATTTTCACCAGGGCGTTCCACAACTACAAACTTATTGTGCCTTACGTCGTACATCACCGATGGTATGATCGCTCGATGCCAAACGGACGTGATCTACACAGATTTAACGGCAGCTTTTGACAAGCTGAATCATGATATCGCGATCGCTAAACTTCGACAGACTAGGAGTTGGTGGTAATCTTTTAAGATGGTTTCGATCATACCTCACAGGGCGTCAATTGACAGTTGCCTTGGGTGACCTACGTTCTAGGAGTTTCTGCGCCATGTCCGGGATACCGCAGGGTAGCCATCTGGGACCGTTGATATTTCTTTTATACTTCAACGACGTACACTATGTTATCGGAGGGCCCGCCTGTCGTTTGCTGATGACCTCGAAAATCTTTATGCGAATCTGTTCAACCGCCAATTGCCATTTCCTCCAAGCGCAGGTTGATGCCTTTGCTCATTGGTGTACTCTAAATCGGTTGGTGGTCAACCCGGCCAAGTGCTCAATGATAACCTTCTCACGTCAGAAACAACCAATTTTGTTCAACTACCATCTTCTCGGTACAACCATCGAACGAAAGCAGTGCGTTAAAGACCTAGGTGTTCAGCTGGATTCGAAACTGACGTATACGCAACATTTATCGTATGTTGTTGACAAAGCTTCAAGGACACTCGGTTTTATATTGCAAGTGTTGCGAAGAACTTCAGCGACATTCACTGCCTCAAATCGCTCGGTTATTCCCTGTTCGTTCGACACCGGAGTATTGTTCAGCGGTCTGGAGTCCATGCTATGATAATGGCGCCGAGCGAATCGAATCTATTCAACGCCGTTTTCTTCGGTTCGCACTTCGTAGATTTCTTGGAGCGACCCTTTCGTCTCCTAGCTACGAAAGTCGGCGACAGTTGGTCGACATGGAGCCTCTGCGGGTCCGCAGAGATGTATGTAGAGCTTTAACTGCTGCAGATGTTCTACAAGGAAGAATCGACTGCGGAAGGATCCTTCAACAAATTAGCATCAACGTCCAACCAAGGCCAATGCGTCACAACTCATGCTCAGGCTTCCTTTTCGCCGCACCAACTATGGGTTGAATAGCGCTATTCACGGATTGCAGCGAACTTCAATAGGGTGGCGTCCATTTTCGATTTTCATCTGACGCGGAACGCACTTCGTCGGAGATTTTCACCGTTTTAGAACAATTGACACACGTAGTTGATGATAGTGTATAGCTTTAATTATTTTATTTTTACTTATTTATTTTTTGTTTTGACTCCAGTTAAGAGGTTATGTAATCGTTTCTTATTGTATTTTTTTTGTGTTTTAGTAAGACTCAATCATCCTTTATCAAACTGCATCAATTTACCCTTCTTTTGTTTCAACAACTTGTTGATCGTGACAAAGAAGGAGCTGTGTTTCTGTTATGAGTCATTTTCGCTATCTAATAAGTATTTTTAGTTTATAATGGCACAATTGGGGTTGAAGTAATCTTCTGTGTGACTTTGAATAGATGAATAAATTTATTAACATGAGAAAAAGAAAGTTTATTATCAGCATTTAATACATGTGATTTTAAATAACATATTTTCGAGCACTACGACAAAATATTTTTAATCTGCATACAGTCACTTTTGATTTTATCATTCCTGCTATTACTCTTAACATACGAAATCACAAAAAAAAACAAGCGAAAACAAAAACTAAACCGATATTCGCAGCAATTTTCTTAGGAAAATGCTTATTTTTATACAGTTTTTATAACCGAAAGAAACAAATATTTTCGAAGAAAATAAACCGGCTGAAATTTGCTATTGGATATTACAAAGGGAAATTTACAGATACGCAGCACAAACGCTAGTACTCAATAATAACAAAATCAAACCATCTCAGCGAAAAAATACAAACGATGGCCCTTCTTCACCACCAAACGGGGTCGCTGATGTTTGGTGGTACGCTGAAGATGATGGGCGCTGATGCGAAGGAGTATGATACAGTGACGGAGAATAACGCTGACGCTGCTGCTGTGGATGGCGCTGATGGCGGCGACGGGTCACATCAAAGTCGAACACTTCGATGCGAGTCCTGCGCGGAGGTCGAATCTGACCGTCTCCTTCCGGCCGTCATATATTGTAATCTTTGGTTAGATGCACTTCGATGTCGACCCGGCAAATCGGACAGTGCTTGTTGGTGACCAGCCACTGGTCGACGCAATCCTTGTGGAATAAATGCATACATGGGAGGCGCCTGAATAAAAGAAAATCATTTGGTCAGTATGTTACATGAGACTAAGAATCCATGTTTGTGTGTAAAAGAATCGACCGTACCTTACGTCGTTGTCGACCTCGAACTGAGACAAACAGATGGTACACTTTTCGCTATCCTCATCTGTCTCGCTGGCACGACGTAAACGTTTGTACTTGTGTGGGAACGTGTTATGTTCGATCATTTCCTGTAAAGGTAGAATGAAGGATGTTTTATTATTTTCCCTTCTATATGGCTTCACGTAGCATTCAAACCTGTGTAGCCCCCCTGTTTGAACATGTATCCTCAATAACGCGCACAAACCGATTCAGGCTAGATAGTAAACTCGGCCGAAGCTGAAACGTGTTGAATTACAATAATGTTATAGAATACTTTTTGAATCCATTAGGTATATGTATCTTACCCCGATGCTGAAGTGAACTTGCGGTGCGTTGTTCAGAATAGCTTGCGGTTGGAAGTGATGATACATGTGATGATGGACATGTTGGTGGTCGTTTCGCCTAAGTGTTAGAAGAGTAATATGTAATTTCTAATCTAAACATTCTCAAATTTATCGTTGAATTACCTCATTGGTGGATACACGGTTGTATGGTACGAGACTCTTCTCGGTCGATGGTTGAACACCCGCAGATCTTGCTGGTAGCTATGTCCACCTGAATGGGGAATGAAATTGCGATCAGACCAGTACGTACCGCCATCATCGAAGAATTCCCCTCTCGTACCAGATCCACCAGATCCTGCCCCACCGGAATGTGCTGCAGTAGCCCCCGATCCACTATTGTACGAAGAGTTTATAAGATTATTTCTCGAACGAAGCGCTCCATGGTGAGGCGATGAACGATCGTTAAAATCGTTGAGAACGTCGCTTAACATCATGATGCGCCGATGAGCTTCCTGCATATTATGTTGGCGATTCCAAAGGTTTTCGTGAACCGCATAGGGTGGTCGCACTCCACCTGAGTGTAGGTAACGATTTCGATTCGAATAGCTATAATTGCGGTAACCTCTTGATTCCGGTTGGCTGCTTCCGGCTGGGGGTGGTGCTTGCCTTCCAGACTCGAATCCAGATTGATTGTTGTTGTCATCGTTGAATCTACGATTGTTTGCTCCGTCATAATCTCTTCCGTTCGGACCTAGCCTATTAGAATAATCAATGGGGTTCTCTACCGGCGCATGGGTGCCACCTAGTCTTTGTTCATTTCCATCCCCAGTGCACCTATTAACATCCTCAGTTCGTGGATTTGTATTCCAGCGTCTTCCACTCGAGGAGTTTCCTGTATTAGAGCTCATCATCTGCTGTTCTCTTTCCAACAAGCGATACTCAAAGAACGGATCCATGCGACTGAAGCTACCGCTGCTGGTGTTGTCAATAACCGTACCTGCGTTGCTATTACTTCCGTTATCAATAACACCACTGGAAGCAGCGCCAGTCGTTCCTGCATCCACCGTGGAACGATGCATATCCTGGGGATGGAAGGTGGCCGGATAGTTCGTCGATAACAACGGAGTTGGACGCATCATGCTGGGATCCTGACGCGGGGTTCGCGAAACCGTGTTCCACCGCCGGCCACTGGGGGAAAATCCACCATCCCTAGCACCGTGATGCTGACAGTTGCGAAAGTGCCTCTGTGCAGGAATCGGTGAGTGCGATTGCGAAGGATTGTGGTACTGTCGGAGACGATGATGCTGCTGCTGTGGTTGTTGGTGTTGATGCTGTTGCTGCTGCTGGTGTGGGTTCTGCGGCTGGAATGTTGAAGGACCCGGTTCCGGCAGTCTTGAAAAAAGAAAGAACATTGCAAGATAAAAGATAACTACAGTTTTTGAAGACAACTAGTAAAAATCTTCATTGAAAAACAAGCATAACAGTAGAAGACAAAAACCAACTCTTAGGACTTACTACAACAGCCAGTTCTTGAATGATGCCTAAAATACACCCAAACAATAAGGCGCACTGCGCGCCATCCAAAGGGCAATGTATTCATGAAACATTGAGCCTATTAAAACTGTAGTTCATGGCGTTGTTTCGAAATTCAGTAGACCCAAAGAAACCCTAATCGAATTGACGACGTTTTCGATGGATCCTAATTATGCAAACTAAATAGCTCCAGATGACTTGGTTTGTACGGTAACTGCTACTAGAAAGTGACCAATTTCCCTAATGTCCCGCGTCCAAATGCGTCCCGCGAAATGTCCCGCGTTCGTCCTAAGCCAGCGAAATGTCCCGCGATTTGGTTTTCATTAATATGCTATTCGCTTTATCAAGGTTCAAAGCACTGTTCACATCTTTTTGATATTTTCAAAAACTTGTGACATCTCTATATGCGTTTGACAGCTTCTGTCATGGATTGACCTCACGAACACTATCGTGTCCTCAAGAAATCCATCTTCCTATTCTTCATTAGTTGAAACAGCAGTTGTCTTTTTTCAACCTGCATAAGCGATGTGTTTGTGAAAAAGAGCTCGTGAGGATGATTAGTCAGTGTGTTTAATTTTTCAACCGGCGCAAAACTGTCAAAAGTTATCCTTGTTCGTATCAAGTGCAGCAAGACTGTGGCAACAGTTTTAGTAATTTCAGAGCGATATTACGAATTCAACAAGGAAAGCTTGAGAAATTGTTATTGATTGTGCAAGATATGTACATAAGTACTTGTTTTCGAACGACACGAAAAGGGAATTTCCTTTCCTGAAAAAGGCGAAGACCGTCGGCAGCGTTTACTGTGAAACCTGCAGCAGCGAGTTTTCCATCGGATCAGGAGGTAAAACCGATGTTAAAAGGCACACGGCAACGGATAAACATAAGCGCACCCTAGGAGCGGCTGCCACATCGTCAAAAGTAAGCAACTTTTTTCGAAAAGGAGAATTCGATTTTAAGGAACAGCAGCTTGATCATGCTGAGGTTGTTTTTACCTATCACCCGATCAATGGATTGCACATCCAACCTTGTTCGTGCGTTTTTCGAGCCAAAGTTCTCTTGTGGTCGCACCAAAACAGAATCGATTGCTAAAAATGTCCTGGCTCCATATTCTGTTGATCAGATTTCAAAATGGATGGACTACATCAATTTTCTAACAATCTTCTCCGACGCTTCAAATCACAAGGAAACAAACTTTTTCCCCTCTGAAATTAGGTATTTTGACTACAAACGTGGAATTAAGTGTCTACGAAATACGCGTATCTGTCGAAGATAAGCAAAGGTAGTTGGAATTAAATGGAAGATACTAATTTTTCTTCTAATTTCTAGTTACAGGTATTCCACTAAACAGCTCAAACCCTCTAGGATTCGTGGAATTAAGGTTAAGTTGTTGGATTTTGTATCGCTTCCTGGCGAAACATCGGACATTATTGCGGAATCAATTTGCGCAAATACAAAAAGGCAGGGAAAGGTAGCGGCGATTTGTGCAGATAACGCCAACACAAATTTTGGTGGTCTCCATAGAAAGGGTACGAACAACGTTTATGGAAGGTAATGGATCAGCTACAGAGGCCGATTTTGGGTGTAGGATGCGTTGCACATATCGTTCACAACACAATTTAGGCGGCGGCGGATCAACTTCCCGTGGATATTGAGGGTAATATTGTTAAGATCTACTGTCATTTCTATATTTTCACGGTCAGGGTCGAGAAACTGAAAGGTTTTTGCGAGGAAGCAGAAGTAGAATACATGAGGATTTTGGGCTACAGTAAGACTCGCTGGCTAGCTTTGATGCCAGCTATTGAACGATTGTTAAAACTGTTCTCACCACTGAAATCTTACATTTTGATGATCGATTACAGTCCATGAATTCTTCGCGATTTTTTTGAAGATGAGAGCTCTGAAAAGTGGTTGTATTTCAAGCATAGTCAGGCGTCGGTAATTGACAATACGGTGAAAAAAATTGAAGGTGACAACATCACATTTACAGAGGTTACAGCTGAACTTGATGACCTCAAGTTCAAACTTCGTAAAGAATCAGTAATCCGTTTTACCACCAAGTGTCCGAAGTCAGTTGAAAAATCTGGAGGAAAACGGCTGGCCCAAGTCAACATTATACAAGTTGAATATGATTAGTTTCTATCAGACACGTATTGACTATCTTGAGGCTCGAGTTTCTCAGTTTGACGAGGTTATTTGTTTTAAGTGGGTGAACCTTAAAACCACCATTGATTGGCAGGCAGTACAAACGCGTTTCGCATATGTCCGTAAATTTGATGATGCTGGCAAATTGGTTGATGCCGACAAAGAAGACGCTGAGCTATTCGACGAAATATCCTATGCAAAAAATATGTAAGTAATGATAAAATTTCTCCGTGGAATGAAAATAAGACTGAAATCGAGTACAGGTGGATTTAAATCTTTAAACATTTTGAAGTAGATAACATTCCGTTTCAAAACTTAAAAAAAGTTGTAGAATTTGCGTTATGTTTGCCTGGTATAAATGCTGTAACGGAGAGGGTATTTTCAGTCGTTAACAAAGTATGGGCCACGGAAAAATCTCAGTTGAGCGTCGATACACTGAAAGCGTTGTTGCAGGTTAGGTTTAATTTTCAGAACACATGCGAGGAATTCAGCAAAAATTTTGCCGAAGATGTCTGATTCCTACACTGAACGAACAAATCGAGAGGAATTCATTCGAATATCGTATGGAAATTTTCCACAAGATATTATTGCAGATTTCATACGATACTCTAATGGAAAGAAGTTCATAGGACGATCGTATGGAAATTTTCTTCACAGAAAAAAGAATACCACGGGACTAAACACGCTTGATAAGATATGTTGATTAAACGTGTATATAAGACATGCTTTTCGTGACTAATGCATCAGTTATCATTTCATACGATTTCGTATGGAATGAGTCTAGAACCCTTCCTTTGTGGTTCATTATTGCAATCGTATGAAAATCGTACGGATAATTTCCTGAGTGTGCGTAAGTTACACAGCGCAGAAACGTATGTTTCACACGTATAGCATTGAATTAAATTTGAGATTCCTAAGAATGGATAAATGGATGTAAATAAAACCTGTGAAAAACTATGTATAATTCCTCGAAATATCTATTTAAGATACACATTGCTAAAATCGGTCGACCATGATGGGCTAGGCATGACGTAAGAATGTAGGACGACAGCCCAATTGAAATTAAAATCGAAAACGAGCCGACGGGCGGGCGAGGTACAGCCATGGACTGATTATAACAGAGACAACATCTGTGTGCAGCAGAGGCCACACTGGCCTTGGTAAGGTAAGTAAGCATTTTCTGTCAAGCTGATTCATTTCGATTTGCAGCCAATTTCAACTGATTCAATTGTTTTCAGGAATTGAATTTAATTCAACAAATAAACGTGATCAAATCGATTTGAGAGAGCCCTTGGTGCTACCCCAAAGTAATTATGTGATCTCATAGTTTCTATTGAGTTCACTGTAACTTCATATTCTAGAGACTTGTGGCAAAGTAGCGACTAAGTTTTAGATGGAATTATTTATAGCTCTAGGTCTTCTGTCGTGTTTTGTCCTGTTATGAAGAGTTCTTGTATATTATTGCCGGTTGCGACGATACTGAAATTGTTTTACTGCGGAAGTCACCCTTGACGAAGGTGTTGCCGTCCACAGTGATACAATGCGTATCTGATTTTGTAAAAAAAAAAGAGGGGTAGTTAAATTCTTGAAACCATTAGAACTTTATATGCAAACTAGTGCCACCAACACAAGGAATAACATTTCCCTAACATGATCATGCTGAGCTCCCTAGCTTGATCATGCTGAGGTTGTTTTTACCTATCACCCGATCAATGGATTGCACATCCAACCTTGTTCGTGCGCTTTTCGAGCCAAAGTTCTCTTGTGGTCGCACCAAAACAGAATCGAT
This sequence comes from Aedes japonicus, assembly GCA_034211315.2. Taxonomy (NCBI): domain Eukaryota; kingdom Metazoa; phylum Arthropoda; class Insecta; order Diptera; family Culicidae; genus Aedes; species Aedes japonicus. Next base: position 91,229 of record JASCZW010004502.1, read on the forward strand.
TGCTAAAAATGTCCTGGCTCCATATTCTGTTGATCAGATTTCAAAATGGATGGACTACATCATTTTTCTAACAATCTTCTCCGACGCTTCAAATCACAAGGAAACAAACTTTTTCCCCTCTGAAATTAGATATTTTGACTACAAACGTGGAATTAAGTGTCTACGAGACACTGAAGAAGTCTGCACATTGTAGACGAAATACGCGTATCTGTCGAAGATAAGCAAAGGTAGTTGGAATTAAATGGAAGATACTAATTTTTCTTCTAATTTCTAGTTACAGGTATTCCACTAAACAGCTCAAACCCTCTAGGATTCGTGGAATTAAGGTTGGTTGTTGATTTTGTATCGCTTCCTGGCGAAACATCGGATACTATCGCAGGAATCAATTTGCGCAAATACAAAAAGGCAGGGAAAGGTAGCGGCGATTTGTGCAGATAACGCCAACACAAATTTTGGTGGTCTCCATAGAAAGGGTACGAACAACGTTTATGGAAGGTAATGGATCAGCTACAGAGGCCGATTTTTGGTGTAGGATGCGTTGCACATATCGTTCACAACACAATTTAGGCGGCGGCGGATCAACTTCCCGTGGATATTGAGGGTAATATTGTTAAGATCTACTGTCATTTCTATATTTTCACGGTCATGGATCGAGAAACTGAAAGGTTTTTGCGAGGAAGCAGAAGTAGAATACATGAGGATTTTGGGCTACAGTAAGACCTCGCTGGCTAGCTTTGATGCCAGCTATTGAACGATTGTTAAAACTGTTCTCACCACTGAAATCTTACATTTTGATGATCCATTACAGTCCATGAATTCTTCGCGATTTTTTTGAAGATGAGAGCTCTGAAAAGTGGTTGTATTTCAAGCATAGTCAGGCGTCGGTAATTGACAATACGGTGAAAAAAATTGAAGGTGACAACATCACATTTACAGAGGTTACAGCTGAACTCAAGTTCAAACTTCGTTAGAGAATCAGTAATCAGTTTTTACCACCAAGTGTCCGAAGTCAGTTGAAAAATCTGGAGGAAAACGGCTGGCCCAAGTCAACATTCTACAAGTTGAATATGATTAGTTTCTATCAGACACGTATTGACTATCTTGAGGCTCGAGTTTCTCAGTTTGACGAGGTTATTTGTTTTAAGTGGATGAACCTTAAAACCACCATTGATTGGCAGGCAGTACAAACGCGTTTCGCATATGTCCGTAAATTTGATGATGCTGGCAAATTGGTTGATGCCGACAAAGAAGACGCTGAGCTATTCGACGAAATATCCTATGCAAAAAATATGTAAGTAATGATAAAATTTCTCCGTGGAATGAAAATAAGACTGAAATCGAGTACAGGTGGATTTAAATCTTTAAACATTTTGAAGTAGATAACATTCCGTTTCAAAACTTAAAAAAAGTTGTAGAATTTGCGTTATGTTTGCCTGGTATAAATGCTGTAACGGAGAGGGTATTTTCAGTCGTTAACAAAGTATGGGCCACGGAAAAATCTCAGTTGAGCGTCGACTACACTGAAAGCGTTGTTGCAGGTTAGGTTTAATTTTTCAGACACATGCGAGGAATTCAGCAAAAATTTTGCCAAAGATGTTTCATTCCTACACTGAACGAACAAATCGAGAGGAATTCATTCGAATATCGTATGGAAATTTTCCACAAGATATTATTGCAGATTTCATACGATACTCTAATGGAAAGAAGTTCATAGGACGATCGTATGGAAATTTTCTTCACAGAAAAAAGAATACCACGGGACTAAACACGCTTGATAAGATATGTTGATTAAACGTGTATATAAGACATGCTTTTCGTGACTAATGCATCAGTTATCATTTCATACGATTTCGTATGGAATGAGTCTAGAACCCTTCCTTTGTGGTTCATTATTGCAATCGTATGAAAATCGTACGGATAATTTCCTGAGTGTGCGTAAGTTACACAGCGCGCAGAAACGTATGTTTCACACGTATAGCATTGAATTAAATTTGAGATTCCTAAGAATGGATAAATGGATGTAAATAAAACCTGTGAAAAACTATGTATAATTCCTCGAAACATCTATTTAAGATACACATTGCTAAAATCGGTCGACTATGATGGGCTAGGCATGACGTAAGAATGTAGGACGACAGCCCAATTGAAATTAAAATCGAAAACGAGCCGACGGGTACAAGAAGAAGAGGCGGGCAACGGCAAGGTGGATCGATCAAGTAGAATGCGACCTGCGGAACCTCGGCAGACAGCGAGGCGGGCGAGGTACAGCCATTGACTGATTATAACAGAGACAACATCTGTGTGCAGCAGAGGCCACACTGGCCTTGGTAAGGTAAGTAAGCATTTTCTGTCAAGCTGATTCATTTCGATTTGCAGCCAATTTCAACTGATTCAATTGTTTTCAGGAATTGAATTTAATTCAACAAATAAACGTGATCAAATCGATTTGAGAGAGCCCTCGGTGCTACCTCAGGCAATTATGTGATCTCATAGTTTCTATTGAGTTCACTGTAACTTCATATTCTAGAGACTTGTGGCAAAGCAGCGACTAAGTTTTAGATGGAATTATTTATAGCTCTAGGTCTTCTGTCGTGTTTTGTCCTGTTGTGAAGAGTTCTTGTATATTATTGCCGGTTGCGACGATACTGAAATTGTTTTATCGCGAAGTCACCCCTTGACGAAGGTGTTGCCGTCCACAGTGATACAATGCGTATCTGATTTTGTAAAAAAAAAGAGGGGTAGTTAAATTCTTGAAACCATTAGAACTTTATATGCAAACTAGTGCCACCAACACAAGGAATAACATTTCCCTAACATGATGATGATACTATTTTCCGTGAGGGTGCTGAAAGAACCTCGCTTCCCCTCTTTGTTTACTCAGATACGACTGTTTGAAAATGTAATCGAGAACTGCGTATACAACTCCCGGGGACGGGTTTAAGCAGCAACATGTTCCTTCTTCCTTCTTATTCGTCTTCGGAACCATCTGCACTTTGTAGGCAAGTAGTCTAGACCGTTTCATGGTTATTTGCACAAAACAGATCGATATCTATGATTTTCTAGTGACATCCCGGATCGACATGTTTGGCCGTCTTGAAATCAACCTTCTTGGCCGTCTTGGAATCAATCATCGTCCTTTACCTAACGGATGGTTGCTGATTTTCTTCTTATTTCAAGCCGGATTCGTTTATAGCATTCAATCGGAGTTCTCTTATTATGGAGAAGAATGCTATAGAATTTTTATATGACTTGCTCTTATGCAGAAAGAGATAACTGACCATCGGTTAGTTACTTTCTCTGTGATGAAATCGTAAACAATTGGTGCAGTAACCCGCTCTTACTCGAATGGGCCCTGTATGAGAATTAACCTCATAGGTCTAATTTGTTTGAGTTTTTGAAAACGTTTTCGAAGCAAGCTTCCGAGTCTCACAATGCAAATATGAGTAACCCTCAAAAATTGGAAATCGCTTGACTTGGCTTCGACTCTGCCGGGCGGGATCGGAAAATTTCGGTGTATGAGTGTTTGTATGCCTGTGATGCTAAATTTTCGACGTGTTTCTTAGAGAACAACCACGGGACCGATTTGCACGAAACAAACATTTTTGTCTAGGTCTTTGCCGATTGTTCCGATCCGTATTAACTTCTGTATCATTTGTAACATTGATTTTTTAAGGGCGGCTTGTTGGGCCTTCCCTAATACAAAGGCGCATTATGGCTGGCAATCGTGCCTACTTTGGACTCCGAAGGACGCTAAGATCGAACAAAGTTCGCCGAACCACAAAGTTGACCATCTACAAGACAATCATTAGACCGGTAGTTCTCTACGGCCACGAAACATGGACATTGCTAGTGGAGGACCAACGCGCCCTTTGGAGTCTTTGAACGGAAGGTGCTGCGTACCATCTACGGTGGAGCGCATATGGAAGACAAAACGTGGAGGATGCGAATGAATCACGAATTGCACCAGTTGCTGGGAGAACCTCCCATCGTACACATCGCAAAAATCGGTCGACTACGATAGGCTGGGCATGTCGTCAGAATGTCGAACGACAGCCCTGTGAAAATGGTTCTCGAAAACGAACCGACAGGTACAAGAAGAAGAGGCGCGCAACGAGCAACGTGGATCGATCAAGTAGAAGGCGACCTGCGGACCTGCGAGGCTGGCGAGGTACAGCCATGGACCGATTAAAATGGAAACAACTTCTGTGTACAGCAGAGGCCATGCCGGCCTTAGTCTGATTGGTAAGGTAAGGTAAGAATATTTTTGTCTGGAAATATCTCAGGAACGCATATGTATAGAGGAAAGGCTTGTATGATGGAACACGATCCGTTTTTTGCTCGTAAGATGTATAATTTTTATTTTTTTGCGAATCCAAAGACATATTTCGAAAGAAGAACTAAAAGGCTCCAACTTTGCCCAGGAAACTGATTACTTATAGTCATCAAAAAATAATAAAAAATTATGGCCTATTTTCGAAATCCATCGAAAATTTCAATTTCAAAAAATGTATTGTTATATTTCAATTTATTGTTGATTCCATGGCATTTCCAAACATAAAAAATATTCATATTTTTTAAAACGAAAAAAAATGTATTCCATCTTACAGGCCTAACAGTGTTCCATCTTACAAACATGACGCCATAAACACAAAACATCAAAAATTTGTTTCACTTTACGATTTGCTTGGAAATGCCTTTGGATCATAAAAATACACCAAAAATGCTAGCCAACACAAATGTTAACCTTTTGATATCGATGGGAAATTTCCACTTACCAAGCACAAGAAATAATTGCTATTTTAATTATGCCAACACTTTCAAACATTGAAACCTGGAAGAGCTAAATCGAATGACAACACACCAAAAGCAAATGAAAATTCTAGACAAAATAGTCAAAAGGTCGAAAGTAACATTTGTAAACAATGAATTCTAGCGTATTTTTCTGTGATCTGCTTGCTCCTACAAACCAAATATCCCCAGAAACAGATACAGGGAGTTATAACCTTCCCGTCGGTAGTGGATATAGATGTTAGCAACCTGGCATTTTCAGGAAATTTACGTTTTAAGTCATTGTTTACAATTGTTACTTTCGACCTGTTGACGATTTTATCTAGAATTGAAGAATAGTAAAAAAAATGAGGTTAACACTTGTCAGCGCGATAGTGTTGTCGCTGTGAATGTCAAAAGTGGCGCTGTTCCATCTTACAAGCCTTTTCTCTATATATCTTGATTCTATACTTGGCCACTTACCACGATAAATCTATGATACGACACCTCAAGTCATATGAGAATTCAATAAGAAGATAAAGATAGTGGACATATTCGGAAGAAACGCCTGTTTATGGTTTGAACCAAGATACCATTATGCGAAAAATTTCAATCACAGGAGAATTAAAAAAACAAATGGTTACCAACCATTTTAAAAACAATTGGCTAAAACATACATAACGGCAAGAACGCTATGTTTCGTTCCAAAGCGCGTCCTGAATAGCTTCTTGAATTTTAGCTAATATTTTAATAAGAAACTAAGAAACTAACACTGTCCACACCCCGTTTGAAATGTACAGGGTGGCAAAGGTTGCGTGTCAGTGTTTTGTTTTCAGATATGTGCACATTTCGCACACAGGACTGAAGCGGCTGTCATCCACGAACAACAATCGTGAAGCCGAAAACTTGGTGCTGGGTGTGGTGCTGATTTGGCAGCTCGGTTTTATTGGAGGCTATATGCAGCAAACACAATATTCGCGACGGAGGTTGTCGTGTTTTGCCGTTATTTGATTCGAGAAAAATCTTCCGTGTTGTACTTTGTTCAGTGGTTATTACAACGATAGTAGTTTTTAATTGTTTATCAGCCAAGAATTATAATGTTGTATCTAAATTATTGATACTAGTAGTTTGGTAGAAGTAAAAATTGTAGAGAATTATAATCCATTGTGAACCGAGCTTAAGGACATACACGACCGAATCCCTCTCACTTCCCGATTTGCTGAGTACAAATCTCAAATATTATTAAGACTTCGTGCATGATATTTTCAGCAAATGCTCGCTCCTTTGGAGCATACTTTGGTTAGCAGTTTGAACTCTTTTTGTTTCGGTATAGCTGTGATATTTAGTTCCAAACACTTGAAGTGAAAATTATTCTAACCTAGAATTTATATTGGAAAAGGACTCGGTCGTGTATGTCCTTAAAATGTTAAAATCGTCACTAGCGCCACACCAAAAGTGACAGGCTTCAAGAACTAATGCTTTCTTCAGTCCTCTGATTTCGCACTGGACGTGCAATCATCAGGAGCGCAACGGCGCGTTGTGACAGCTTTTGACTTAAAATATATGGATTAACTGTCGCACCGCACCGTTGCGCTCCCCACAGCTTGGCCTTAAATACATTAACGGCCGATTGATATAGTGCGTTTCTAGAGCGGTGCAAACAAAAATTTGAGGGTTCCCATACAAATTTCAAATTAAAAAATCAAATTCTAAAATGCCAATGATTCTTCGATGTACCCAAAACGTATGCCAAAGTTCAGTAGCTAGCTGATCAAGGTCTACAAGCCGTTGCAATATAGTTCTACTTTAAATCTGAATAATTCCTCGGACAAAGACAGTTGCTGGATCACAATATCATCATAGTACTTACGTCGGAATCCGGCTTCCCCCAGGATGGGCCCCGTACGCCATGAATCCCGATGACCGACTAGCGAAACTTCGCGCCTTCTGTTCCGAAGGCGTTGGCGAACGTCCCAGACTGTTCCTGCTGCAACTGTCATCTATTCTTCGGTCGGCCAATCCGGCACCTTCGTCTTCAGATTCATTGGTCAGATCAATCGGTTCTCGTCCATTCTCCGCGTCCGGATCAATCAGCACAACATCACTTTCATCGCTTATGCTGCTCGTATCAGTGACCCAATCCAGCTGTAGATCCGGCGCCGAGAGTACATCACTTTTATGCTGCTGAGATTCTAGGCTTTGCTGCGTCTCAACATTGGCACAATCCAACGGCGGCTCACCATTTTCCGGTACCGGTCTGCTGGTATGTTGATTGTTTTCTCTATCATCAACGCTACTGGTACTGGAATTTATCACCATCGTGGAGTTGTTTAGATCTGGAGCGGAATTATCAGCGTCGACTTCATTGATGATGTCCGTTGTGTTGACCGGTTCCACTTCGACTCCGGTCAGCTCACTGAGATCACCACTTTTTTCGACATTGCTATCCGATGCGTTGCTGGTATGCGCTGCAACGTCCGCGTCATCATTAGTATCATCACTATAATAATCATCATCATCATCGTCGTCGTCGTCATCGTCGTCCGAGAATCGTGGATAGCGTCTCATCCGACGTTTATCATGTGTAGTACTTCTATCCTGCTGCAAGATGTCTTGCAGGTGACGATTCAATCCGCTCGGACCCGGCATTGGTTCTTCCGATGGAACAGCAGCTGTGGGACCACATACTTTCTGCTTGTTTAATTCAGCCTTGCAATCTTCCTCCTTTTTGACTTGCGATTCCTGTTTAACGATCTTGGCACATTCTACTTTTGGTTCTTTCTTTACAATATTCTGGTGGTTCTGACAGTTTCGGTCTATACCTTCACTGGGCAAGCAGAAATTACAAGGGCAATTATTTTCCTGTTTGATCTTAGAAATGCCGCCCATTTCCGGTTTCTCTTCTTTCTTGATTGGGAGAAGCGCGTTTTCGCTAGGCCTGTTTAGTTCACGTGGACTCACTTCAGGTTCGGCTTTAACCGCAGGCCGCGATCGACTAGGTGGGGGTTCCCTTCTGATGAGCCAATCATCTACTGACCCAGGCAACGGTTGATGTGAATGAGATCTTTCTAATTGAGTTGATTTTCTCGGTCTATTGTGTGTATCACAGTTGTGGTGGCGTTTGCGGTTAAAACAGCCACGTCCGTCTCGATCTCCACTGCCTGAACCGGTGTAATGTGGCGTATGATGAAAGCTCTGATTGTTCCAGTTGACTTCTTCAGAGGACCGCGGAGGTCTTGAATAGGATCTGGGTCTCATAGCCGAATTTGAACCATCGCCTGATCCAGGCACTGGAACGACATTCACCGCTTGGCGCACACTGAAAGAAGCGGCACCAGTTGGTCGCGAACTGGAAGATCCATGGTGAAAAGTCGGTGAGTATCGATTCGATTGCAGAACATGAGGCGGATGATGATGATGGTGATGAGATGGGAAGTATCCCAACGAAGTGAGATCGAACATGCCATTATTAGTGCGAGCAGTCTCTACATGCGCCGATGGAGGAAAATATGGCATGGAATCGTAGAAGTTGGAAGCATTCCGTACCCGTGGCAGGACCAGTGGTGGCATATAGTCATGCAGGCTTCCAGTTGCAAATAGGGGAGCGTCTGCATCCAATTCTAGAAAAAATAGCAAAGCAAATTTGCTTAGTTGTTTACTTTACTTTCATGAAAACAATGATCTACCTGAAGCCTCGGCTGAGTCAACATTGGATTGAATCGCTGTATCCAAAATATCTCGCAAGGTGTCTGGTCGGAAGACTCGGCCGGAGGAAGGGGAAGAATGCATATCCGTTTCGCCTCCACCACTGATTCCCGTATTTTCATCCATCTTCTTTTCGAAAGTTTATTTTGAACTATTCTTATCAACTAGAACCGTCTCATCAGTTGGTAACACAGATATTTTCGAATAACGTTGCTTATTACAATACACATTATTTACGCTTCAACATTGAACATTGCACGAATTCCCCCTGCGTGTCGGTAAGGGTCATATTTTCGCAAATAACATTTTTTATGACTGTCACTCCACTCCATTCACACGTAACAACAGACTCTGAGTGTTCCAAATCGAACAAACTTGTCTACCATTGAATAATTCTTAGCTAAAATAATCTACCCAGCATTTCGTTTTGTTTAATATCCTATCAAATCCAACTGGTACCATTAGATTGTAGCAAAATGGCACATTCTCCTGTCTGCCATTGAAGCCTTTTCAGGTCTTAGCCTTTCTTGAGGAGCGAAAAAAAAAAGTTGTGCGTATTGTTCTGTCTGCTTCTTTCTCTTATTAGGTATAAAATAGCACTTCTCGACGAAAGACTCACCACAGCAAACTGTGAATGATCCATACGCGAAATTACGATATTATTATTCACTGTTTGCCAACAGCTGATGAAACATAAAATCAAAAGAATCCGTCCAAGTGGTTGACATTATAATTTTGAAAGGAAAAACGTCGCAGTAAATTATCGCGATGACGACGTTCAACATCCATCGCACAAACGTACATTCAACACACACAACACTGAACTTTGTTGTTGCTTTTGTTGGCTGTTTTTTTTTCGGTCAGACGGACGTATGGATCACTGTTTTTTTTAGGAAGCGAAACTGGGCATACGAAGACAGGGCAAGAAACGGAGATCGATCGAGGATGAAATTCGAACAAATTAATAAACGTCACTAATGGATCGTCCGAAGACAATGACACCCCGAAGCTGACAGTTAGTCAAACTTATTTTAGCTCAAGAAGCTATAAATGCAATTCAGTCAAGGGGCGAGCCAATCATGTTCACTGAGTATGTTTATTAGGGTGATTCAACCCTCGATTTCAAGTTCAATAAATAAACAACGTAACAATACATCCAATGAAACCATTTAATTTGATGATAATTTTCGAGATTTTATACGAGTGTTGCAATGAAATCTAATTATGTTTAATGAGGAGTATGAGGACTATATTATAAATTAAATTGGTGTCTCACTTCAATACGGTCAAGTTTAACCGAAGAGAACAGACATCCAAGCTGGAGTGTAAATTTACGTAACTAGGATTTTAAAATTACAGTTCAATTCCATTAGTTCTGGCGAATCGTATGTTGATGGCCCGAGATTCCGTTAGTTTTGGCGAATCGTATGGCGCGCCCAGAGATTTGATAGTCGTTGTCTGTCTGTCAATTTAAGTTCGGTGAAAACTAGACAAGGCGGCGCTGATGTTCCAATGGTTTGCTTTAGAAATTTATACAGTAAATTGGGAAAAAAACGAGCCTGGATATCGATGCTCTGTTTAATATTTTGTTTATTCTTAATATTTTGTTTTTCATCGTAACAATATCCTTCATAAACTGCACATCGCATTTTCAAACAACTGCGTATCATCAATATTCTCGTTTAAGTTAGATTTTTTTTGTATTGCTTATATCATACGAAGATTTTGGAGCATACTTTCTATTATATTTATTTTATTTTTATACATGTTGAATGCATCAAATATGTGTTCTATGTTCAGAAGTTGCTTTCAATTGTGATGGTTGAAAACTTTGTTCATTCGCGCGATAGCCTTCTTCTCTATGGCATTGTTATCAATTTGCATTGATCTTGTTTCATCAACCCAGTCGCTTTTGTGATAGCAGCAATGTGCGATTTGCCTTCGACATTGAGGCAGATAATCCAACCTTAGGCGAAATGGCAAATTTCATCAAAGGCTTGGATGTGAAGCTTGATGAAATTGAAACTGCTTATGGGATAGCAGATGAACAGTCCCTTCTCGTCAAATTCAAATTGGAGCGGTAGATGTGGCACGCGTTGACCGCCAACTTGGACAAACTGATATTTCAGCCGAGGCACGTCAAACTCCATCACTTGTTGCAGTGTTCGAGTCTTTCTAGCTTAAATAATCTCAGGTTTAACACATAGCTGCTGAATTGCCAGTAGCCATGCAAATCATCCACACTATTACATAAGGCTTCAATGTTGTACCCAATGGCCGATTCTCGAGTATCCAATAAGGTCGTGATCCTATTTATGTATATAAACGTTTGATACCGATCCTTTATTCATGGGGGAATGAATTGAAACAAACCAGCACAGCAAAACTTCTGGCATATTGTTAATGTTTGTAATATTGTCATTGAAAGGTTTTTTCAGTGTCTGCACTCGGTCTGGATTATCATCAATAAGTGAAATGGTCCAGGAATGGTTTGTGATTATGTGGGTATGTTTTTCTAACTGCTAGATCAGCAGTGCTGTCGAATGGGATGACTCACCCAATAATCCAGCTTCTTCGTATAAATCCAAACGTACAAAGCTGACAGAACACCGACAACAACAGACGCAGAGTAACATCTGTCACCAAGGCCCATTCTTGCCCGTAACTTTCATACATATTAAATAGCGGAACGAACGTCTCTCACCCTGTTTTAGGTAAGTAAACTGAACTGAGATCTTCCTGGGATTCAAATCCATTCTATTCAACTCCTCACCGTGTAACTTCTGTGCATCCAAGCTCATAACCTAACTTAAGTCTAGAAGGCAGCTGACAAGTAAAGACCTGAAGTTATGTTTGTCCTTGCTACCGAAGTAATTTGGACAACTGCTTCAGTATGAGTGAATTGCTAGGGTTAGTTACTTAGAGCAGTATGCCAGCCACGATATCTTACACATTAGACGAATATGTTTAACAACTGCGGCACTTTGATTTTCAATCCATACCAAATGTATGGCACACTGAAGAACACTCTTGACAGTTAAGCTTATAGAAATAAGAAACCGACATCCTTGCACATATGCATTGCCACCGTCGGCACATTACAGGAACTCCCAGAACATTGCAAAGTATGTAGGTACACACTAAAAAAAACAAAACAGCCAAATTGGCCAAATAGCTATTCATCACCTCGTTCACCACAGTAAAATAGCATATGGGCGCATCATTGATCAGTTTTTCATATGAATTTTGAATAGTTACAGGCTTCAAAAAATATAGGTCCCATAAAAAGTGTACTCTACAGATTAGCCAATAATAAATATCCATAAGCCTAGTATGCAGCTGGCAAGTAAAGACCTGAAGTAATTATCACCATTTTTACCGGAGTAATTTCCAGCATGGGTGACATGTCAGTTTTCCTTGCGGGATAATCGAATAGAATATTATTCCGCAAGGAAAACTGACAGCCCCCTTTAGATTACAAGGGCAGGCGTTACTAGCGTTACGAAAATTTTCGTAGTTTGCCCTCCTTTTCAGCTGCATACTAGGTAAGTAATTCCAACAGTAAACGCATTTCTTGACCATTACTTGTCCTATGGTAATGCACACTACTTCTGAGCTGCATACTAGCCTATATGGTCTATAGTTATTTTCAATGAAAAATTACCTACGATTTTTACTGAAGCACGTCTGAAAATCTTTTCGATTCTTTCGTCATGATAAATCGAGACAATGTTTTGGTTATCGATATCACAATCTAATTTATAAATATTTATGTTAGGTTGATCTCAAAACTTTAAATGAAACTACTACTTCTCGTGACAGAGATCTGTTTTTTTAATTGTCCCATGATGGCTGTGAGATTTGTCAGCACTGGTTGGAGTATGTTTTTGATGGTGTTACCATATGGTGACTCAGTGACGTACCGCCTCCACACGGCAAATAATCCAGACATAACTACAAAATGGGAAGCAAGATTAGTAATTTCCATTTGATTCCAACTACCTTTATTGCGTATCTTGACAGATACGCGTATTTCGTCTACGATGTGCAGACTTCTTCAGTGTCGTGTACTAATACTCCAGAATTCAGACATATTTATAATCCATCCATTCCTTCATTCACACATTAACAGAACCTTCTGAGAATCACAAATGAATTTCATGTAGCTAATAAAAAGTTTACGTGGCCATGAATAGTGGTTATTCGTACACAAACCCGAACCCAAAAAATCTCATAGATTACAATGTATTGTAACCATAAAAATGAATATATGGTATGCACAATCGATAGTATTGTTCACGACGATAAGATAACAATAGGAGATGTTGTTTCTACAATAGCATTTAATGTAAATTGAGACAGCGACAATAGAAAAACAGGTTTTGCGAATTTCCTTAAATGCAAAACTTTAATCAATAGCAACTTAACGATTTAAATTGCAAATAAAGTCTGTTAAAATGACGGTCATTTTAGCAGCGCATCCCGTCATGTCAATTGTGTTTTTGAAAATCTTTTATATCTTTTCCAATAAATATTTTGATGTCTTAATGTATAAGCTTTAAGAATGACATTCACTTGAGTTTTTCATATTATCGTAGATATGACCAATTATTTATAGTTTGCGACTGCCTGCTAAAGAAATTCGGCGCTAACATTTGAAAAGGGCGAAACTAGCATTGATGTCATTCTGAGAAAAACTCAACCAAAGTTTCTGAAACGAAAACATAAAATTATTTCAAGTTAGAAAGCAATTACGGTCTTATTTTTGAACAATGCCGTTTGTGAGGAACCTTTATTGACAATAAATAGTAATTAAGCATTTATCTATCCGTTTTTATACATAAAAAACATAAAAAACGAATTTCGGCTTTAATTTTCTCAAATTTTTATTAAGCCCTTTCGGTTTGGTATCTTTTGTTTGACAAACTGTCAAATTCGCCCCACTAATGTCGCCTTATTGTGGTTTGATTTCTAATTTCGCCCTTCTGCACCGGTAATAGTACATCTCATCTGGAACAGAGAGGTAAATAATAATCCTCATACCAAGTATTTCATTATAGCTAAAATTGTCTTGTTTTATTTGCAGCGCAGTTACTCGAGTTAAACGGATATGATTTCTGTTTACAGCATAGGACACCTAAGCCTGAATGATAAGGTAAGTTTTTGTTTGTTACATCCTCTTTCCACATTCTACAACAATCAAAATTATGTCTTTCTAGTGTCTGTGAATTACAATTCAAATGACTCATCATCATTGTGCGATAGCAGAACAGGTCAAGCCTGCAATCAAGGATTCAATCAGCTTAAGTTGGTAAGTGTAGCCGTATTAGCTAGGACTACTTTAATTCATCCAAGTCGGTCAAAAACATCAAAATTGGAAGGAAAACTGTATTCGTTTCAGCCAGGCAGCAAGAATATTTTTTCAGGACCCTTCCCTGGATGCCATCCAGGCCAAATAAACGAAAATATTTCCACGAGTGGTGATATCTCATCGAAAAATCAATAGCAACACATAAAACTTGCATGAACCAGTGAATAACAACAGTAAGAAACAAGATTTAGTTTTTATTATAGCGTCATGTTGATAAAGTAGTTCATTAATGATTTTATTTTCCGAATATTCCGAATCTCTCTTCGGACAACATGTTCTTCTCTACGAGCAAAGCTGCAGTATCTAAAATTCAATAATAAAAATCACTCGCACGCAATTATAGATGAGTATTATGTACGGTGCTATATTCTTAGTACTCTGAAGCTGTTGAAAATAACAAAAATAAGATGGATTGATTTCTTTTCAAGAATTCTGGACATAATTTATTCTCTAAAGTAAAGAAAAAAGCAATTTTACAGCAAAAACTAATGCAAATACGAAAAAGTGTTTTTTTGCCTCAACGCAAATCCGTCAGTCAGTTTCGCCCTTCCGCTTACCCACAAAATGAAGGGCGTAACAAAGTTCATAACAGCTATCAACTTAAAATCAATTACGCCTTTTTGTTATTGTCAATAGAATGATGATAAAAAATAGTTTATATAAGATTTGGAGAAAATTTGTTATACAATAGGGCGTTGGCTGTCCACTCTAATGAATAACTCAATTTGTTTATATTTGTCAGTTTCGCCCCTTTGAAATGTTGGCGCTGAATTATTGGTTAATTTCTGCATCGTGAAAAATGTAACAAAATTGAAAAGACAAATCTGGCATCTCTGCTTGTCGGACATTGAATGCACCCTCTTTCGAACTGTAAAAATGTCACTTTTGACAGTTTCTCCCGACCGAAGAGCAAAACTTTTTCGATCTGTCGCCATCCTTCGTCGTGCGCACGGCTAGCTGTCATCCTCGAGGCAAAACTGCTGTCCAGCTCTCTTTTTCGCGTGTGCGAGTACGTTCGCCATTTGTGTGTTTGCGATTGATCGCTTTTGTCGTCGGGAAATTCCGTCTTTAAACCCACGGGAAGCGCTTCAAATTAGCACCAACAGCAGCAGCAACCAAAATGCCGAAGAATAAAGGCAAGGGAGGAAAGAACCGTCGTCGCGGTAAGAACGAAAACGAATCGGAAAAGCGCGAGCTGATCTTCAAGGAAGACGAACAGGAATACGCACAGGTTACAAAAATGCTTGGCAATGGCAGACTGGAGGCGATGTGCTTCGACGGTGTCAAGCGACTATGTCACATCCGAGGAAAGCTCCGGAAAAAGGTAAGCAATTCTGCTTCCGGCTGTCGAACAAAGGGCCTCCTGGCCCTGATTATAATTGGCATTCCTTTGTCTTGGGGGGTGAAAACGAAGATTGGCATAGGAGGGTTTGCTGACAGAGCAATATCGCCCCTTACTCCCTCCCATGCACATTCTGTTTGCAGTTTGTAATGACGTTGTGAATATTTTGCACCATCCATTCAGTGGTATTAGATAGTGATTAACGATTGCAGTTCGGTTGGGGCAATTATTGATGATTAATAAGCACGCTGCTGGAGCTATATAGGGCAGGGATGCTGACGAAGTTATGTTGTGAAATAAATATCAAAGATGTGCATCCTTGTTTACAGTATGGCGCATTCTTCTGCATTTCTCGTCTTGCGTTCTATTTAGAGCTATCATGTGCATGTGAGCAATGGCAGGTAGTGTGGATTGTCAAATTAGTAATAATTAGGTCATCTTAAAATCGATGGGATGAGCTTGGCTTCCTTTGAGCAGTTGCCAACATTTAACAAGTGTAGTCCCGTGTAATATGAGAAGGATTAATACGCAATTTGTTGTCTTCGTGCAATAGATCTGTGTAAGTCTACTCGAAGAAGTGTACAAGTCATGTGTGTTCCTTGTTACCTTCTGAAGTGTGACAACAGTTGTAGATACTAGGCCCTAGATAGATATATTAATGCGCGTCGTCTGTCATGAAAATATTAAATTTTAAGGAATACCTGGGTACATTTTTCGTTTAAATTCTCAAAATCTAGTCTAATATATTCTTGAAATAACAATTGCCACTATCAGCAACACATTCTTCTGTTCATATTGGTAAAATTAATCTTGAAATCATCAATAAGTGTCATAAATACATAACATAAAATAAGAGTTCGTTTCATGAGTTTTTGTTCATGAAAACAGAAAGGGATTTGCGTATTTTGTGTACTTTGGCGGCATTCTCAATTCAGTTTGAAAAGTCTAGTTTATCATCATATGCTTAAAAAGATTTTCGGCGTTTCGTGTTTTTCTAAATCATGGACAGTGTATTTTGAAAAAAATAAACAACAATCACTTATTGATTTGTAATTTATATTTTGTGTTTAAAGTTGATTTGAGTCTAATTTTGTCATTTGAGCGAGATGATTCCAGTCCCTCTAACAGTTCCAATGCTTTCTAGTTTTAAAACCATACGTGTCTAATAAGCCTTTTCGTTATTTGTTTTTGTTTTCATATTTTCTAGAATTTTTTTTTAACCAGTTTATTTATTTGTACGACTCAATCGCGTTAGCTTTACGGAGCCATAAACAGTGTTTGTGGATTACACCATGAAACACTTTTTTTGATCGTCTTTGAAATGAATGCGATGTGACTATATCAACGGGCTTGGGAGTTTTCATCTCCTTCGGTTCAGCATGACGAATTTCGGTGTCCACCGGCATCATTATTTTTTACATTGAAATTTAAATTGCTATTAGTACAAGTAGTTCATCTCTTTACTTAAATATGACCTACTTTTACTGCCATACAAATTCTCGTATGAACAGGTTGAAAGTAGGTTTTCCCTGTCCGTTTCCTCAAAAACGGGTAACAAATGGTTCAAATTGTCTTCTTCTTTTTATTTCATTTAGTGTCTTGCCATGATGAATACAGAAAAAGCCAGACCCATCAGCTGTAAAATGATTTTGCTTTGTTGCCGGTGTCTGATTTAATAACCGAGTAGGGTTGCCACATTGTTTTTCGTTCCCATCTCTAAGTTTTGCCGAAAAAATCGTTTTTATCTGTGCAAAAATCTTGCTAAAAGTCTTTACTTCACATTTTGTGCTCTGAAAGGAAAACAGATCAGTATACGAGAGACTCATGTTCTCGGGGGAAATCGGCCATTGCACTTAAGCCCTTCTGATAGGCCAGTAATCACATGACAATAAATCATGTGGTATTTGTTTTGGTTACTGAAAGTTTCAATCTAGGTGAACAATATCGGAATGAAATTAACAATAACTCATTGTTATAATGCGTGTAAATTAATTTGTTGAATTTAGAACTTAGTTGTGATGTTTATATTAGCTGATCAACTCCTCCTTTCCTCCTTACGCATCCATAATGTCCGTACTCAGGTGGCTTATTCAGATTGTTTTGCGAGAAAACTCGCTTCACTATTTCAAAGGAATGCGGAATTTGTAAAAAGGTCTGATGAATGAACTTTCCTAGCAAGTGAAAACCCAGCTTTTCATCTGCTCGTTTGAAATACAGACATTTCCTTCAACAAGTTTCGAAGTCTTCTGACTCCTCCACCTCGTTGTCCTTGCAGATGGTCCTTAGATCACGAAACATAATTTTCAATGGTCTGTTCCTCACCGCTTTCAAAGAATTTTGGATATTGTTCAATATCCGTGTGTCAATATCGAGTTAAACTCCTTTAACGGGCGCAGTTTCTTGGGGTAATGCTCGGTGCAGTAGTCAGAACTGGATCGTTCAGATCATAGCGCTTAATGATCTGTTTAATCAAATCGGTTTAGAAAGCACAGCAGATCGAGTAAAAAGCCTCCATCCTGGTGTCATCGAGAGTTACGGATCTAAGCATTTCTCCTGCATGTATATTTTCGACTTCTTACGAAGATGTTTCTCGAAATCTGTAACCCCTAAATCCGTCAGGTGTTTTAGGCAATGAAACTCACAAAAATTGGCAAGGAGCACCATCAGCGAGACTCCAGCTGACAGCAGGATTGCATGTTCGGGAATTCCGTAGCTTTTGACTGGAAGATACGATTCGGTTTGTTGATAAGAGGCAATACTTAGATTAAGAAGAGGAGAGGTGGCTGCGCCATCGGCTAATTATGATGACAACAACCGTTGTCTCAGTTGGATTAGAACGCGAAAAACAACACGAACTCCGAAACCCGTTCCGTATTCCATTTTAAAACTAACTCCAACTATAACCATCTGGTAGCAGACGGATATAGAACTGTGCCATCTGGAATTTTTTGGGTCGTTTAGGGCTGCAAGACAGTAACCGCAGATATATCGCATTATTTGTTCCAGCTACACTTACAGATTTTTGCATGCGTAACTTGCACAAAGAGCTAAAAATTGGCAAGTACATTTAATAATTATCAAATGAGGACAGTCACGATTCAGCAGCTTCTTGGCGGATAGGTCAGGTTCCATCATTACCTCAGCTCCATCTTATCCAAAGCCCACATACCTTTTATTTTGTAATCAATCTGAAAGTGTTTATTAATTACGCAAAATATGTATAGGTTTGCGCACTGCAAGACTATATTTAAGCTGCCAATAAATCACGTTAGAAATAATTTTGCTTCGAATAGCAAAAAGAACAATCAAGAACATTATTCAAACTTTCCAAAATTCCCCTGCATAAATGCATAAAAATATTTCTATCAGAAGAACCGCATTTTTATGGAAATCACTGAAAGCAATTTTGCGAAATTTGTAGAGCAATCTCTTGCGGAACTTTGAAACAAACGCTTCTCCAACGGAATACCTGAAAAAAATATTGAAGTAATATCTGGAAAACATCCCAGACAAAACTTGAAAAATAATTCTACAAAAAACCTATTGTGGAATTTTTAAAAATAAGATTTAAATATATGAGAATATGGAGTTCATGTACACAATTTTTCTTAGATTTCTCCAACAAATCTGGATTTTATTCAAGAATTACTTCAAAATCAAAGATCAGGGATTCGTCTAAATATTTCATCACAAGAAAGTTTAAAAAAAACTCATGACGCTATACCAGGAGTAACTCCTGAAAAATCCCTGGAGGAATACCTACAATCGTCTGAAGAATACCTACAGAACCACCAGAAGGAATATCTCAAGGAATGTCTGAGAATCTTTGAGAAATTCAATAAAATTTATTCAAAAATTATCTCAAAAAATTCATAGAGAAATCATTTGGGGTCATAAACACAAACTGACTTTCAGACGGTAGTGTCATTGTCAATTGTTTTATTTTGCTTTGTAGGCCTAAAACAGCACACTGAAAGTAGTATTGAAAAAAGGTTGGACCCAAAACTGTACTCATATTTTGGATTTGAAGTTTTTGAGTGGACGAGCTATTGCCAACAATCTTAAAGTCTTGGTTTTTCTCAAAAATCTGTAATCTTTACGTACAGATATCTGTATTTAAAAATAGAAAAAAAATCTTTGTCAATCTAGATAAATCTGTGTTACTGAGGTCCGTCCACTCTTTAGAATTTTGCTTCGTACTGTATTTTCGTGCCTCTCTTTATTCAAGGCTATGCTATAAGGGAACTTTCAACCCAAGTAACAATTTTGGTTTTATAAGGGTTCTGAAGAGCATGAATTAGACTTCAAGAAGGCTACAAAATCATGATAAAACCAGCAATGTTCCTTGGGAATAATGATGTCACACAAAAAGTAACTTTTAATAACCCACCTCCCCCCCCCCCCCCCCCTTTCACGTGTTTTGTATGGACCTTCAAATTTTTTTGTATGGATTGTCACGTTTTCCCAAACACTCCCTCCCCCCCCTTACTGCGTGACATCATTATTGAATCTTCCCTAAACGCTAGTATATAGCACGCAAATTGAACCGGAATGATTTCAGTTAATTAAAGGAGTTTGTGGTATGCAAGACAGTGTTTTACAAGACCGGCTAATCGGGCAGATATCGCTTTCCATATCTGTCCAACGCAATGATACAATTTCGGGCCACTGAAAACTGAAAAGCCATTCGCCCCTTGTGTAATCATTCTGGTTCAGCTCGGTGCTATATACTAGTGTTGACTAGCATGGCGCAGATAGATGAGGATCACGAAAGTGCAGTATGGAGCAAAATTCATAAGAAGGGACGTAGAACTATGTTAACCAGTCCTAAATTAGATGAAAGATTGCTGTTCAGCGGCGTTTCATGGCACAGCTAATTGAGGATACATGCTGGACCAGTATTGAACAAGTCTGGGTGCAAATCAAGCTAGTTGGATACTCGCTATTCCTTTAGGTGTTATATCTTCCACCGGAAAAAACGCGTGATGTTGCGTTAATCAAAAAGCACGCAGAATCGCTATTTGCAATATCGTCTCGAGCAGATGCTCTGGGCGAGATTATAGTGATAGGCGATCTTAATTTCCCAAACCTGAAACCTGGATTTTGGTACCCGGACCCGAATGCACCTCGATTCCACGCAGGGAATCTCAGATAACTCGATAGCTATAACTGAAATCTTCTTCGGCAAATGAATTACGTTACCAACGAAAATTGCAAGCTTCTTGATCTCTGTTTTGTCAGCAACTTTGAACAGGCACCAAGGATATCCGTTGTTCCTTCCGGTTTAGTTTTGCTGCATCCAGCTTTGCATTTCACGCTCGAGGTTGAGCGTCCGACGAATGCTCCTAACTTTGCGGATCCCGTCAGGTACAACATCAAGAGAGCTGACTATGACAGCATTCTCCGCATTTTGTTGATCATCGACTGGAATGTTACTCTTGACACCGACGATATCAACATTGCAGTTCAGACCTTCTCCAATATCGTGAGCTATGCTATCGATCGCCATGTTCCTAAGCGGGTTGCTTCAAAGATCAGAAATCCACCATGGCAGTCCGCTGCACTACGAAAGCTCAAATCTTCCAAAAAAGCAGCGTTCAGACGGCATTCTCAGCATGGGGGAATTTCACTGCGAATCCAATACCAGCGAATCAACAGTGAATACAAATGGATGTCTCGCCACAGTCGTGCCAATTATTTGAGAAATGTGCAGGATAGGCTGAAATTAGATCCTAAGTGTTTCTGGAAACATGTCAACGATCAAAGGAAAGAATCTGGACTACCGTCAACGTTGACATACGGAGAACACACAGCATCGAATTCCGAGGACAATTGCGAACTTTTCAGAGTAAACATCGAGGGCGCGTTCTGCTCCGAGATATTGACGCAGGGTCAAATTTCGCTACCATCAATAATGATGATCAGCTGATGCTAAAATCAACATCGGTCGGTCCGGATGGTATCCCTGCAGTTATTTTCAAAAAGTGCTCTCTAGCAACTGAAACATTTCCATCGCTCTCGAAGTCAGCCTACATGTTTCCAGTTTTCAAAAAAGGCGACAAGCACAACGCTGACAACTACAGAGGAATATCTGCCTTAAATGCTGTAGCTAAGCTTTTTGAGTTGGTAGTTCTAGACCCAGTCTTCAGTCATTGCAAGCAATATATAACCGATACACAGCACAGGTTCATGCCTAAGCGATCTACGACAACGAATCTTTAGATTCGACAGATGTTATGTGTAAGGGCTTCTAAACGGATACAATTTATACTGACTTATCGTCACACACTTAGAAAATTTTACAGTATTCGGTAATTCTTTACCGAACTTTCTACAGCTGAACGTTCGGTAATCCAATTTAACGGATTTCGGTAAAATTTGTCAAGTTCCGGTAATTTTTTTACCGGAATACTGTTAAATTTCACCGAAACCCAGTAAGTCGGATTACCGAACGTTCAGCTGTTGAAAGTTCAGTAAAAAATTACCGAATACTGTAAAAACATTTAAGTGTGCAGCTTTCGATAGGATCAACCATCGAATTGCTTTAGCGAAACTTGTAAGACAGGGCTTTGGAGGCAGCGTTTTACGTTGGTTCCATTCGTACCTAACATAACGACATCTAAGCGTCAGGATAGATGACTGCACATCTGGTGCATTCCTTGCCACATCCGGTATTCCACAAGGGAGTCCTCTTGACCCTTCGTCTTCTTGTTGTACTTTAACGACGTAAATCTTTGTATGGAGGGCTCAAGGTTATCTTTTGCTGATGATTTGAAAATTTATATTCACTTCAAGTTCATTGAAGACGCATGGTGGCTTCAACGCCAAATTGATAGTTTCGCTTCGTGGTGCAACACAAACAGGATGATGCTGACTCTAACCAAGGGCTCCGCTGTTTCTTTCACAAGGAAGAAAAAACCAATAATGTTCGCCTACCACCTCGAAGGCAGTATTATTAAACGTGAATCTCGCGTCAAGGATCTACGAGTTTTTCTCGATGCGGGACTTACGTACAAGGAGCATATTAGCTACATTGCCCGAAAACGCAACAATCGCAGGGTGGCCATAGACTCGGGAAAATCGGGAAATGTGGGGATCCAAAAGCATCGGGAAATATGCGGGGAAAAGTATGGCAGGAACCAGGCTCACACCTTGTTCAAATTTATGTTTTGAGTAGCGTTTTTGTCATCTACTCGGTCCATCGATCCAATTAATGGGATGAAGCTGCAAATCCAGCATTGCTGAAGAAGATAGGTCAGTGCTTTATGGATGGCCCGAATGTCATTTGGAAGGCGATCAAAGAATTAAGGGGGAAATCATGGATTTGTGAGCCAGCCCTGGCTTTGAAGTCCTCAACATCGTTAGCTGTGGCTTGCACGTTGTACAAAATTCTTTCAAGAAGGGGCAAAGACAAACAGATTGGCGTGAACCGCTTAGATCTGACTCAACGGCTATGTCAGGTGAGATTACTTTTGGTTTTATTTTACTTGACTGGAACTCTTTGGCTGATCCTTATGACTGCAGCATCGCCATTGTGTGCATTACTGTAAATTTTAGAAACCTATTGTACCAGTAACCTTAAAGCCAACTGACTTTCAAACTGAGCATTTTGTCGGTATTCCGATGAAAATTGTGCGTTGCTGTGAATGATGCGGTAGACGATAAAATGGTGGTACCAAAGCTGAATTTTGTGATCAAGTCTGCAGCAATGGTCGAGTCGTTTTTCGACGCTTTGACGGGACTCCTAAGAGCCGCTACGAAGAAATTAGTTAAGCTCAAACGTCTGACAGTCAAAGCAAAATTGGTCATTGAAATAGAATTGACGAAAAGCAATCTTCTGTCAGCCTTTAATGTAGAAATCGGTTTTAGCTCTGAATCGGTCATCAAAAACAGCTAGAGAATTTGCAGAAATTTCCGACAAAGCTCTTTTTACTGGGGCTTTTGAAGAAGCTACTCAACAAAACTCCTTTCACAAACCCTTCAACGCGTTACGTCACCCGCATTAACTCTGATGTTATAATTCACTTCACGGATATAGCGAAAAAGTGTTTGGAAGCGTTCTTAGATAAATACTATACTATCTGAGCGCTGCAGTTGCTATCAAAGTGAAAGAAGGATTTGGGCAGCCATGCTCAATGTCGTCTTCAAAGAAGTTGCTTGTCAGACTCCACAGATAAGAACAGCGTTTGGGCAAATTTTGTCTAGAACTGCTTGCTCATTCCAAGAAGAAGCTGCCAAGTTTGACAGCATTTGTTAAAAAGTTAATGTTAATGCTTTACTATTTTTATTCGATGTTTATGCTTCAATAAACTTGAAAATCATTGACTTATATAGAGCGATCTTTGTTCTCATTTGAAAAATGAGAGGTCAACGCAGATTACACAATAATCAAGAAGTCCGATTTGCAGCTGCTATCCGTCATTTTGTCATAATGAAACAAGTCAGAATTTCAGATTGAACAATTTCTTCCCAATCTTCAAACATATCTTTTAATCCAATTTATATTGACAAAACACAAAAATAGCCCATTCGGGAAAATTAGGCAAAAATGCGGGAAAAATTCGGGAATAAGGCTGGAATTTTTAAATTAAGATTGTGCGGCCACCCTGCAATCGGCGGGAAAGGTTATGGCCTCCTTGTTTTGGAATGCGCAATATTCATCGATTATCTTGTAAAAGGTAAAACCGTAACAGGAGCATACTATGCAGCGTTATTGGATCGTTTGAAGGATTAAGTCCAGAAGAAACGGCCGCATTTGCAGAGAAAAAGTGTGCTCTATCATCACGACAATGCGCCTGCTCATTCATCCTCAATTGCTCAAGCTAAATTGAATGAAACTCGGTATCAATTGGCTCCCCATCCACCGTATTCGCCAGACTTGGACCCCTGTGACTTCTATTTGTTCCCAAACCTGAAGAGATGGCTCACCGGTAAGCGATTTTACTCAAATGATGAGCTCTTCGCTGAAACCGATGGCTATTTTGAAGGACTTCCGAGGGAGTATTCTATTCGGATAGGATAAAAAACTAGAAAATCGCTGTACTCGCTGTATCGACCTAAAACGAGAATATGTTGAGGAATAAAAAAAGGGACTTTTCAGGCCACCTAGTATTAGTACCTTCCACGTTGTGGTTGTTTATAGCAATGTATCGGTCGAACGTTAAAGTTCCGTACATTTATTTAGCGAGATTTTTGTTTAAGAAATTGTCACGATTGAAAGTGCGATAGCTTCCTATAAATCGGCATTTTTATGCAGGTACCATGAATTCTTGAACGCCGTTTTCACAAACGTTTTTTTCTTCTCTCTCATTACTCCCTCCAGGTCTGGATCAACCAGGGCGACATCATTCTTATCGGCTTGCGTGACTACCAGGACTCGAAAGCGGACGTCATTTTGAAGTACACACCGGACGAGGCACGAAATCTCAAGACGTACGGTGAGTTCCCGGAGTCGGTCCGCATCAACGACACAGTCACATTCGTCGACAACGATCTGGATGACGACATCGAGTTCGGCGACGAGTACAGCTCGGAGGAGGAGGTGGACGCCGTGGACGCTATATGATCGGTCACCACCAAAACTAGCAGCACAGCTTTTAGCACCAGCAGCGTCAGCAGTAAAAGCAGTTAAACATCAAACAAAAAATTCCGATCACTTCGTGATTTGTGCAGTATAGATACATATTTAACAACTCCGATAAGTCCGATTAGCAAACGAGATCAAGAAGCTAATTTCAGCACGCAAAATCCCAGTTTGTATTCCACCACCGGAACTGGTTTGATTAGTTTGTTAGAATAACAATTACAACATATGGTGAAGTAGGAGCAGCATATAAATTACTGAATGAGACAGGCAAATATACAGGTGCTTTGTTTTATTTAGAATTTATGTTTTGTCATGAAATTCCCGGCCTTTGCGCCATTATTGATTTAGAGAGAAACCCCGCCCACAACTAGCAGCCAAGTTTATATCAATCCTAGTTGAGTTTATTAAATGCATCCGCGGTTCCAAATATTTATTCCCACATGCTCTAGCGACAATGCGGTATAAAGGCTTGCAGTTGATTGTTCTGTTAACAAGTGTATTAATTAATTTTTTTTTTTTAATCAAAGCATGTTTTTAAGTACCTAAACCATAACCACAAGTGTTGCAACCGGAGGCGATACAAATTTAGCAAAGGAATAAATCAGATTGGAAATACCTAAGGCATATTCATAGGTTTACTCCATTACAATGTTGTGTATTCGATATCACGCGGTGGGCTGAAATCGACATGCCGGATAGCAGGTCAGGTGATTGGCACGTTCAAACGCGATAATATCCCAAACCTACTATGCAACTATTGTTTATATAGGAAAAAAGAAGAAGAAAAGTAACAAAAACAGATTATGAAGAGGGAGGAAGAAAAACAAAACAAAAATCGAACCGTGTTCTCATTTTTGTATTCGAACTTCCCCTTGACTATTCATTGTGCTGTGCTGTGGATTTTTTGAAAGGGGTGCAAGCTTATTTGGTATAAAATTTTCAGCACAAATTAACATATATGAGATGCACGAAAACAACTAAAGTAATAATAAATTCAATAATTATTGATGGGCGCTTAGACATGTAGGGAAGATGTTTTTATATCCATCTCATTCACTCATCAATTCATCCTGCTCGTAATCAAAAATTGATCCGTTGGAGGGGAAGTTTAAATTTCTTTCTTATTAATTTATTAATTTCTATATCTTATTTAAGAACTTATTCCCGATAGAACACGTATTATTAAATCAAATTTAAATTCAACTTTGCGCCAAATTTCTTTGATACAATGCCATCCTTATGTGAACGATGTTTATCAATCGTAATCGTAATGCCAAACGGTATGTAATGTTGAACTGTTCCATATTAGGGTAGGTAACGACTTAAGCCTCGGGGGGTCTCGGGGTACCCTATTCCAACCACGTGGTTAACGTTAACCTACAACGCTCATTTTTTGTAGTATGGTGCTTCACTAGATGGAGCACCATACTGCAAAAAATGAGCGTTGTAGGTTAATGTTAACCCCGTGCATGGAATAGGGTCTCGGGATGCTTAAGTCGTTACCTACCCTATTATCAAATTGGTATCTTTAGGAAATGAAAATTATTCCAACTAGGCGTAATGCCCAACCTTATAACAAACGGATTAAGTCCCTTGCAATGTGTGCATGATACCTTAGATGCTCAACATGCGGCCCGCCATAATGGGCTACTTCTGAATGGTGATATTTGTTATGGGAAATAAATTTGGAAATTCTGAATCGTATGACAGAAAAGATAAATATTAAGCAGCATACTGTATAGATAACACGTATTGTTGCCTGCTTAAACGTGTTTCCGTTAATGAGAATTCTCAGTCCTTTAAAACTTCGCGCGAGCTCGATTGTGATGTTTGTTATCAACATACGCTGCTTTGCTTGTGTTCATGCAGTCAAATGCTGTTCTCACGTCTGCCGTTAAAAAGCATGTTCATGGCACATTAGTTAATGCTCATGTTGTTGTAGCTAGTGTGTGGATATACTGCTTATTGAATTTGAATTTTTCGCACACTGGTCGCAGCAGCTCTCTCTATTCACAAAACCGTTTCATTTTCTTACCGCAATTTGATTCATTTGTCGTGCGAAGTATTCAGCGAGGAGAGCATTTAATTTTCTCTCGTTTCTCATATGAATTGAGAGCTAGAGTTAAATGAATGAGAGAAATTATTCTTAATTCTACTCCCATTCATCAATCACTCGTGCGACTATTCGCTAGTGTTTTTGTTTCGCTCTGAAGTTTGTTTGTGATTCTCGAAATGGCTAGTAAAAAACGAGTGATTGGAGATGAAGGTCGAGTTTTTCAAGACAAGTGGAATGAAGCGTACTTTTTTACTGCAATCAATAAATAACCAGAGTGCTAAATCTGCAATGAATCATTAGCGATAATGAAAGACTACAATTTAAAACGCCATGACGAATCAAAGCATGCACCGAAAATGGACAAATTCTCAGCCAAATGTCTTTCAGAGAAGGCAAGTGAATTGAAAGAAAAACTGCGATGTCAGCAGAACGTGTTTATTAATAGAAAAGTTAAAAATGAAATGTGCAAAGCCAGTTACATTGTGGCGGAAACATCACTTAACAAAACACTTGAAACCTTTTTCGGACAGTGATTTTGTAAAAGATTGTTTGAAGGGTTTGTTGGTATTCCAGCCCAAAGTCGAGTTTTTTCGCTGATTTCTCTGTCGCGAGCTACGATTATTCGTTGGAGTTGAAAACATTGCAGGCGATATGCAAAATACGTTGAAGGAAAGAGCTGCAAACTTCGCAAATTTTTCGGTGGCACTGGATGAAAGTACGGACATTTGAGACACCGCTCAGCTAGCGGTTTTCGTTAGAAGTGTTTCCAAAACACTTGAGATTACTGAAGAGCTTGTACCACCGACAAACCGACATGAAACTCAATCTTCATTATTGATCAAGAATCCATAACGACCGATTCAAATGTGCAGCGATCCCATCTGTCAAAACCGTTGGAATCATTTTATCTAGATCAAATAAATGTGTCCAGAATTGCTCAGACATGAACCTTCTCATCAAGTTCCCAAGCGTGTTTGTGGCTTCAATAAACGTTTTCAGCGAACACGAAGATAGATGTCAACAGTATAATTTGAACAGAAATATTAAAACATTTGCTATTGTCATTCATGTCGGTTCGTCGGTGCTTGTACGATTATTTCCGCTCAAAGGTACCACAAAAGGTGTTGATATTTTCAACGCTCTCTTATCAATTTTAAATCAATTCGGCATGGATTTGAAGAAACTGGCGAGTGCGATCAGCGACGGTGCCCCATCTATGATGCTAAGTGTATTTTTTTTGCGTTTTAAGGAGCACAAGCAACATTTTTTGTTCCACGGGAAAGCATGAAGGTGCCATTGCTCATCTCCGGCGACGAGATGGTGTTAGCGAGCGATTCGTGCAGTACCACTACCACTGCATCATACACCAGGAAAAGTTGTGTGCTAAAAATGTATGGTTCAAGAACGCTATAAAGGATGTCATTAAGGTCGTTAATTTTATACGATCAAATGCTCTCAATCAAAAAAATTTTCCCATTTCTCTACGCTTGGGTCGTGCAAAGAATGCGATAAAATCAGGTTGCCAGTGCAGTTTTTTCTCTGCAAGCAGATTTTTCTGACCGATTCCAAGATTTCAAAGCGAACGAACAGCCATTTAAAATTTGTTGTTGTGTTGATGCTAAAAGTGCTCCGGAAAATTTTCAAGTGGAGCTTATACAACTGCAATGTGACATCGAGTGGAATGAAAGGATTCAAGGAGAATGACATTCTAATGCCTTGTTTATGTCTTGTTCAGACTACAGAGTTATAACATAGACTAACTCTAAGACCAGTAGCTCCCATACAAAAACGATTTTTTTCTTGGCTCAGTCAGTACTAGAACATCGGTCCCATGCTTAATAATGCGCCCCTAATAATGAACTCACATGAACACATTCTCAAATATTCTGTCAAAATAACACAGCAAATCAAAACAAAGGCGCAAATATGTATAGCAAGGTGCTGGCTTCAAGGTGTACTTCGGACCAAGGGGTTCTACAACAGTGAACCAATTTCAAATCACTAGTTGCATATTGATTGTTGATTATAACATGTTATAACGGTTGTCAAATAATTTCAACAAGAAATTCGTCATCAAGATAGGCTTATAACATGTTATAACCAAAGACTGACTCTAAGACCAGTAGGTCCCATACAAATACGATTTTTTCCTTGGCTCAGTCAGTACTAGCACATCGGTCCCAAGCTCAATAATGCGCCCCTAATAATGAACTCACACGAACACACTCAAATATTCTGTCAAAATAACACAGCAAATTAAAACAAAGGCGCAAATATGTATAACAAGGTGCTGGCTTCAAGGTGTAATTCGGACCAAGGGGTTCTACAACAGTGAACCAATTTCAAATCGCTAGTTGCAAATTGATTGTTGTTATAACTCCGTAGATTGAACAAGGCATTATGCCTTGTTCAGACTATAGACACTCAAGTAATAGACCGGACAACGTGATTCTGGAACAATGGATGTATCCAAAACAACTGTCAAATCGTTTTGAATTAGTTTCAATAAGACACTTTATCAATTTAGTGTAAAAAGATAGACTTAGATTTACTTAAATTGAAGTTTAGACTAAGACAAGTTTAGTTTTTATAATTGGATTAAACAAGACAAATTTCGTGTACTTTTATGCACTGAACTCCTTATAATAAGTAGCATTTCTTTTTATAGAATTTCATGATATATCAGCAGTATATTTACCCACAATATTTTTGTCTAATCCTGCAAAAAATTTTGATTGCTTGCACTTTTTATTTTAGACTCTAATTCAATTGTTAATTGTCCTAGATAGGCAACTTGTCTACTGCATGTATTCATAGAGGTTTGTTTTGGTTTTTCGCACTTTGTTCTATATTTGTTCTATGCCCATGATGTTGATCGATTTTGCGGTCCTCGCTGCTTGGTCGACCGTCGCTCTTCGTTAATCATATACCTTGCTGTATGCACCGTGGTTTCGCAACAATAGGCTTATAACATGTTATAACTGCTCAGTCTGGCAAGCGTTTAACATTAGGGCATATGCATTATGTCGAGTATGCATCATTGAAGTTGGATTGAAGCTGAAAAGAGGCCCCCCTAGGTTCGAACTAAATAATGCTATAGCTTTTTTGATGCCGTAAGACATTGCTAAAGTAACATTATTGCATTGGTAATGCATCACTACATCACAGCCATTCAAGCTTGAATCTCGACTTGTGTAAATTTCCGCAACCGTCAATTTGAAAGGAATCGCCAAATGTCAATAAGCATTTAGCAAAAAGCAAATCTGTCAGTTTTGTAGACGCTATGTGGCATATAATTGCACGTCAAAACATCGTGTCAATATCGGGTGGCATGTGGCGAACGACCGAGTGATATTTTGACATGCTAGCAGATGCCGCAACTTCACCACATCAGTGGGTACCTCGACCAAGTGAACTACGTAGCGTTAGTGAAGCAACAGTTGCTTACGCTAGCGCTTGCTAGCGATTTGAAAATTTACACAAAGTTATCGATTAATTTTGCTCTTGCTTAAACGTCTGTCTGTGACTACATTTTAAGCTTATCTAACGCTTCATTACATGACAACTGTTGAATTGATGCGAACCCGCTTTACCGATGTTGATTTTGGGTTGAATAAGTGCAATAATATAATGCTTGTGGATACTTGTGCAGGTATTCTAATTGGAGTAGTTCCACTTTTAATGTATACTGTATACTCTTATTTTGACAGGACCTAGTTAATCAAAAATGAGTAACCCTGCAATTACGATTTATAATTAGAGTAGTAGTAACTTTTAGTAACTTTTAACGAAACTGAGTCGTTCTCTTCTCAGTTTTGAGTAATTAGAACCGAGCGTGCATGAAGCTTTTTTTTACGGTACTATAAACAAGTCAACCTCCAGTGTGTTTTTCGAGTTTTACTATGGAATCAAACGTCGAGCAAAGAATTAGTTTGAAATTTTGTTATTCAAACGGTATAAGTGCTTCGGATGCATTGAAAATGTTGCAGAAAGCCTATGGGAAATCTGCTCTATCGCGTGCACGAGTGTTTGATTGGTACAAGTCGTTCAAAGAGGGTCGTACATCAGTTGAAAATCTGCCTCATGATCGTCGTCCAGCAACGTCAATAAACGAAGAAACAATCGAAAAAGCGAAAAAAATTTTGCTGCAAAATCGCCGGGTGACCGAGAGAGAAATAGCTGATGAGCTCAGGATATCCAATGGATCCGCTCATAGCATTATACACGATGTTTTGGGCATGAAACGTACGACGTCGAAACAACCCTGCAAGCTTCGGAATGGCGCTTCTAAAATGAGCCGAAACCCAAAAAGTCGCGTCAAAGTCGATCGAAAGTAGGAGCAGCATATAAATTACTGAATGAGACTGCCAAATATACTGGTGCTTTGTTTTAGAATCTATGTTTTGTCAATGAAACATTTTTATATTCTTATAGAGATTTTCAGCCCTGAGCTGGTTTGTCTCTTCTCAATGAAACATGTTTTAAGTACCTAAACCAAAACCACAAGTGTTGCAACCGGAGGCGATACAAATTTAGCAAAGGAATAAATTAGATTGTAAATACCTATGGCATGTTCATAGGTTCACTCCATTGCAATGTTGTGTATTCGATATCACGCGGTGGGCTGAGATCGACATGCCGGATAGCAGGTCAGGTGATTGGCACGTTCAAACGCGATAATATCCCAAACCTACTATGCAACTATTGTTTATATAGGAAAAAAGAAGAAGAAAAGTAACAAAAAAGAGGGAGAACGAAAAACAAAACAAAAATCGAACTGTGTTCTCATTTTTGTATTCGAACTTCCCCTTGACTATTCATTGGGCTGTGCTGTGGATTTTTGAAAGGGGTGCAAGCTTATTTGGCATAAAGCTTTTCCACATAAATTAATATACATGTGCTGGGCGAAAACAACTAAAGCAATAATAATTTCAATAATTATTGATTGGCGCTAAGACATGTAGGGAAGATGTTTTTGTATCCATCTCAATCACTCATCAATTCATCCTACTCGTAATCAAAAATGGATGCGCTGGAAGAAGTTTAAATTGTTTGGCTTTGTTATGAAGCACCTATTATAACGATAAGAATCCAATCAATTTACTCTCCAACCTTTTGATTCTGCTAGCCTAGTTGTTTTTAGTTCTTATTTTAGAACTAATTCCCGATAGAACAAGGAACTGTTCCATATTATTATCAAATTGGTATCTTTAGGAAATGAAAATTATTCCAACTAGGCGTCCAACCTTATAACAAGCTGACTAACCCCTCTGGAATGTGTGCATGATACCTTAGTGGAAGGCATGGGCTTTAATTTTTAATCAATCGATAAGCTCCATGAATTAGGTCAAAGCCACGCGGTTACCAGGAGCCTCAATAACAAACTGCCCTTTTGGCAGTATTGAAGCAAATAGGTCTAGGTTTTTCAGTTTAGTATTTTGATCCTTGGAATTTTTTTTTCGCGATTGCAGCCGGCCGGTGGACGCATGTTTAGTCGATTTGTCCCACTTGAAAATTGGACGCATATTTGTTCACTCCAAGTGGGACAATTATGCGTCCATGTTTCAGGTGGGAAAAATCCACTCATCATAGTTACGATTTTCCTAGAATTAACAACACCTGTTTGAATTATATTTTGAAAGTACATATAACGTGCTGTGGAAGGCATACACAAAACCTCCAAATGTCATACGGGGGCCAGTTATTTATCCACCGGCAGTGCAGATACGTGTGAAGGGTCATTTCTTTCGCACTGAAAACGCGTTTCACATTTCGGGAACACATAGTAAGGCATCTTGTTTTTGGTCTTAATAGGGGACGTATAATTTTCGCTAACCGATAACGTAAAATATAAACTACAAAGATAAGGTTTCAATAAATATGTTATCCTACGTGAAGAATTTGCTCCTTCAATCTATGGTACAAAATTTGGTATGCTGCTGCTAAGTACAGTTTTCCGTTCTACACATAGTACGTTACAGTTCAACAGAAACGTATGCGGGTGTGATCTTATCCAGTTCGCTCCTTAACCTTTAGCTTACGATTGCTGCCCGTGGGTAGCAGCCACCAGTCGGGGCCAGATTTGCGCAGCAATTGACGATGGAAGGATCACATGATTGACAGCATGGACCGCAGGCTTCTCCGGAGCCGCAACAATCATCAACATATTCACCGGGAGGTGCGTAGCTCAGTTTAGCCGTCGTTTCCGATTCCATTGGCAGTGGTGGGGGCTGATAGCATGCTCGCTGAGCCCAAGGGTAGTGCTCTTTGGGTGCCAGACACACAGGCATGTAGCTCAACTTGGTGGTTGTATCACTCTCCATCGGAACTAGAATGATAACAGTTTTTAGTATAACGCAAAAATTCCTCACACGAACATAGGATGCTAATTACTCTCAGGCTTTTTGTACGTCAAAATCGGTTTGCAGGACTTTGGAGGTTGAACATTTTCCTTGTTGGCCGGGAAAGATAACCGATTAACGGTTTTGTTCTCCAGCCTACCAGATGGAATATGTAGCAAGTTCTGAGGTACGATCGGTTCTCGCTTGGTACCGCTCTTGCAAACATAGTCGTGCCTGGTGGTCGTAATTTCCTGGATTGGTCCATCCCCTATCAGCGGTGCAGGTCTAGGAACAATCGGTGCCGGACGTTCTGTGTTGCAGTACGTTGGGAAGGATAACTGGAAAAATGAGATAAGATGTTAAAAGCCTAACAGTTCTAGCTGGTGTCACTACGGTGGCAGAGTCTTTGTACATGTAGTGTTGTTGATTCTTTATTGAACTAAGGAATTTGTGTTGGATGGTAAAATATGCGATGTAAAACGTGATACCATTCTATAATCAATCAAACTATTTTGCTTAGCTAAGTATTTGTGGGATCTCGGTGGTGGCATGCTAGGAACAGAACTGTATCTACGAATCGATCGAACCACATGCGAAAACGATCAGTTTGGTAATGATTTTGGACAACTAGTGACGTGAGAAAAATAACCGAATTACCTTTCATGTATGCATGAGTGTGTTTAGAGTGTGCAGAAAATGTAGTAGATTTTGATCGACAGGTTTTGGATTTGTTTGATCAAAAGAATTTGGTATGATCCACCACATAGCTAGGTAATACCTTGTAAACGGTGTCATCTTCCAACTTTTGGTTAGGTATCCGCAGCTGTTCAACGGGGCGGATTGCTGGCGGTCGTTCGCCACAAGCGCTATGATAACTTTCTTTGTAGACTGTCTTTGATTCAAACCCAGAATCAGCAGGTACATGTAAGTTATTGAATGGCGGAATCATTTTGGGACGCTCTGCGCCACAGCTGGTTAAATAGCTCTGCTTGTACGTCGTGTCGTTCTCCATCGGTATCGACGGCGCGTGATAGCCTGCTCTTTTGGCCCAGGGATAATCCTCCTTGGGTGCGAGACACATCGGGGGATAACTAAGCTTTGTCGTCGTTTCCGAGTCCATTGGTACTGAAACATAATTCGGCTGCGATTAGGAATAATACATATCGAGAAGTTGAAAAAAATACAAACTTTCAGATCTCCGGTATTCTCGAATGGGCTTACAGGACTTAGCCGGCGTAAAGTGAGCCATGTTGGGACAGCTGTACGAGAGGTTGTTTACCGTTTGTTTTTCGAACGGAGCGCTGACACTACGGATGTGGCCCTCGGGAACGATCTTGTATCGCTTGGGTGTTGTTTTGGCCACATAGTCATGTCGAGTAGTGGTCATCTCCTGTATTGGACCGGGTGACATCATTTGGTTTCCGGTAGGCATTATGGGTTTCTGTCGCTCCACATTGTTATAGCCTGGGTAGGACAGCTGTGGGGATAATGAACAACGATAATGTTCATAAACGCAAGAATAGAGAAGTTAAAAACTATTGAATAAATGTGAAATAACTGCTATGAGCGGAGTCGATGGCCAGTGGCCTGAAGCATGGACATATGAAATGGAAAAAATCCGCTCCCCAATGATTTTTGGGAGCCTTTTGGGTTTTATTTTAACTGTGCAAAATTTCAGTTTGATCGGTGAAACTATATTTTAGCGCCCTATGGGGAATGTACTTTTGCAGATAAAAATCTGTGTTGGGTGGGGTTGCTCCAATGCTACTAAATTAAGTCGCAATCAAGTCACTGTAACCAAATATGACGGTTTTGTGTTGCTTAGGATGTTTGTCAGATTGCTTCTTTGCCCAAATGAAAAGCCATATTACGCGAAGTTCCCTCGATTTTGTAACAAGTTGTATCAAAAAAGCGTAAAAAGTAGACATCCATGAGATTGTTTTAAAAATAGTAACGACTAACAATTTTAATACAAAGTTTTCCCTTTAACCAAGAACCTATCCTACACTGATAGGCAAAATAAAGTGCCCACCTCTTCGTTTTTTTCAATTTCTCTCCAATTAAATGGTTCAAATTAAATTAAACGCAGTGTAGTTTTTTTTTCTTATTTTATTTTTTATATTCTTTTTAAGTTTCACTTATGGAATACTGAAAATAGAGGAGTTTTACTTAAAGAAAAAAAAATCAATTAGTGTTGAAAAAAAAAAACAGTGACAAAATAAAGTGCCCACTTCAAAAATCGATATGTTTTCGATAAGTTCCCATTGAAAGACCCCTCGATTGTTTATGTTTTGATATTTTGACATGTTTTGAAGCAAACGGCTCAACATGGTGCATTTGTATATATGATCGCATTTGATTCAATTGAAAAAAATGGAGAACGCAGTGCTTTCGAAAGCAATTCCCTTGTGTATCCGAAAATTGGTCGTTCGTGATTTCGCAAAACGGTGAATCGCACCGGGCTGTCGCTAAGAAGTACAGTATCAGTAAGGCAGCGGTTGGCAAAATTCTTCTGAAGTTTAAAACGTTTGGATCAGTGGTGGATCGCCCTGGCAGAGGCAGGAAGCGGAAAACGGATGCGAGAACGGACACCAAGATCATGCGCGAAGTCAAGGAGAACCCGAAGGTAACTGTCCGCGAGATCCAGGAAACCCTTCAGTTATCAGTTTCCGGTCGAACTGTTCGTCGCCGTCTCGTAGCACAGGGGTTGAATAGCAAACTTGCCCGGAAGCGCCCATTTATCAGCAAGGCAAACAAAGCCAAACGGCTTAAGTTTGGTAAGGAGCATGCTGATAAGCCCCTAGAGTTCTAGAAAACGGTTCTCTGGACGGACGAATTAAAATTCGAGCTGTTTTACCGAAAGCGGCGGGTTCGTGTTTGGTGCAGATCGGGAGAGGAGCTTCAAGAGCGCCACATCCAAGGCACGATGAAGCATGGAGGAGGAAATGTGATGGTCTGGGGGTGTTTTTCGTGGGGTGGAGTGGGAAGCATTGTGAAAATCGACGGGATAATGACGGCAGATTCTTACATCAACATCCTGCGAGAAAATCTGGAGGTTTCGGCCTTGAAGAGAAGTTCGTATTCCAGCAGGACAACGACCCGAAGCATACTGCCAAGAAGACCAAGTCTTTCTTCTGGTCTTGTCGGATCAAACCGCTGGAATGGCCTCCACAAAGCCCGGACCTCAATCCCATCGAGAATTTGTGGGCGATTCTCGATGCCAGGGTTGACAAAACTGGTGTTACCAATAAAAATAACTATTTTGAAGCCCTGGAGCGCGCCTGGGAAGAGCTAGATCCACAGCACCTAAAGAACCTGGTCGAGAGCATGTCGAAGCGCCTGCAGGAGGTCCTGAAGGCCAAAGGAGGACACATCAATTATTGAAATGCTTTTAGTTTACTTTAATGAAGTGGGCACTTTATTTTGTCACTGTTTTTTTTTTCAACACAAATTGATTTTTTTTTCTTTGAGTAAAACTCCTTTTTATTGCAGTATTCCATAAGTAAAACTTAAAAAGAATATAAAAAATAAGATAATAAAAAAAATACAGTGTGTTTACTTTAATTTGAACCAAGTAAATGAGAGAAATTGAAAAAACGATGAGGTGGGCACTTTATTTTGCCTATCAGTGTATCTAGCCTAAAATATGTAAAAAAAACCCATGTAGCACACAACCGTCAAAAAAGAAAAACATTTCCTTAACATGATGGTAATGCTTCTTTCCGTGAGGGTGCTGAAAGTTTTGTGAAATTCACGTTTCGATCTTACTACCCCTCTTTGTTTACAAAATCAGATACGTCTGTTTGAACAAGTACTCGAGAAATAACGAATTCAACCTCACCGTGGTGATGTCTGTGCGCAGGACGCACAACTCACTTGATCACCGCGCTGTTTGATGGGGCGTCCAAGGAGAAGAATGTCATATCTTAAATCCGGAGAAATTAGCGAAATGGGTGAATCTGATCTTGTAAACAAACATTTAAATCGACTATTTCTCACGAATAAAAGCTAAATTTCTTAATGTTAGACCACAATCGGATAAAAGAGGACTTCCTCTTCCGCCCAAGGAGAATAATGTCATAACTTAAATGTTTTCAAAACAGTAACTTACGGCATCCGGAAAACAGCTATGTTTTGGGCTGCCGTTGCCAAACAATTCAAGCTGAGCAATGCATTAGGTCCTAAGTTACATTCTCTACGTCGACATTCTCACATAGTTTGAACAAGGCATAATGCCCTGTTCCGACTACAGAGTTATAACATGTTATAGCAGTTGTCACACAATTCCAACAAGAAATTTGTCATCAAGATAGACTTATAACTTGTTATAACTGCTTAGTCTGGCCAGTGTTTAACTCTTCTGGAAAAAAAACAGCTGTTTTCCGGAAGCAGTTCCGGAAGCACTGTTTTGCAAACATTTAAGTTATAACATTCTTCTCCTTGGACGCCCCATCAAGGTGGTAAGGTGATCACATTACCACGGCGGGGTTGAATTCGTGATTTTATCTGCTAATTGTGATTATTATCTGCTGTGTTTGTTATCTGCAGATTGGAGGCCAACATGTCGCATTCAAAACAGTATTGCAAATAAACAAAACGAGATAGAAAGTTTGTATCGAAAATTCCCCTTGAAAAATAAGATGTTTAAAACATTTTACCCTTAAAACGACACTAAGTGATAATAACTCCAAGTTTAAATGAAACTGCTATGTAGGAAATTTTCTTAGCTTTTGAATTTAGCTTGGTAGCATAATTTTTGAGTGACAGTCAATTTAAGACTACAGTCATACCTCGATATAACGTAACTCGATATAACGTAACTTTTACCTCGATATAACGTAACTTTTTTTCACCCCTATTTTTGGCAGTTTAAATTATAAAGGTGATTAATCTATCTATATACACCCTGTATATAGATATATTAATCACGTTTATAATTTAATGTGTGCGTAATTTATGCAAAAAATATGAAATAAAACCTTTTGAAAAAACAGATGTTTTACACCCCGACGCTAAATGATGATAAGTCAGAGTTTAAGTGAAACTGTTATGCAGGAAATTTTCTTAGCTTTTGGATGAAGGAAAAAAATCAGCTAAGTAACATAATTTTTGAATGACAGCCAATTTAAGACTAACATGTACCAAAACATTAAAACTTCAATAACTCTGTAAACTTTGAGATCTGACCATAATCGTAGAACAATTTTTTTCTTCAAATATCATCCCCTATCGCTATGAAAATATTTGCTGTAAGGAACCGAAAACCCTGTATATAAAAATAAATTTCTATCTGTCTGTTTGTCTGACCCTTATAGACTCAGAAAATCGAAACATTTGTATGCAGGAGTTTTTAAGGCCAGGGAAGGTTCTTATGATGGTTCAAAACCCTCTCCCTCTCATGCAAATGAAACTCAAATTTCTGCATAACTGGAGAACTAATCAAGCAAATGGAACCAAATTTGGCTTGTTTTGGCAGAGTATTTAGGGTTTATCATACTGACTCGACTCTGGATCCACTTTTGTCCGGTAATTGCGGTCGGTAATGCGGTCGGTTGTCCGGTAAATACGAGTCAGACTCAGAACTGACCCAGGTTTAAAACCGAAAACGACATATGTAAAAGATTGCTGCAACCCAGATAGGCTTCGTTCTCCTTCACGATTTGAAAATCGATCAACTGTCATTTGCTGCGTAAGTGTTCGAAGAATAAACGTCAATTAATCCATGGTTGCCAAATAGCATAAATTTTAAACTGTAGTATCGCCAGATTTTTTTTTTTTTGTCTTGATTATCGAGATTTTCAGCCTCGGGTTGATTCATCTCCCGTCGTAGTCCGTCAAACACCACTTTTGGGCATTTTCGTAACTTCTCCGGGGGTGAGATTCGAACTCGTGACTTAGGCGTGAGAGGTATGGATGTATTGCCAGATATGTTGAAATACAGAAACACCTTCCGACACACTGAAACACAAACACAACATGGCACAGTGACTAACCCCCTGGGTTTGGCCCATATCACGAATAGTTCAAAAACACATTTTCCGTTGGTAGACTTTTTATCTATGGTTTATGTTTCTTTATCAAGTATTATTTGGATTCCGAAAGCTATAACATTGGTTTGCATACTCAGATTTTTGCCAAGAACTGAAAATTGAATTGCGCATAGCTTTTTCAACTTTCAGCGAGCGGGAAAAAAAGCAATCAATGCTTGTCTAATAGTTTACATTGCAGGTTAGCGATATTTGTTTGGATACGTAAGGTTAGCTAGGTTGGGTTCTCGATCAAAGGGAAAAGAGTGTTATAAAATTCTAGTCTTTTTTTTTTTTTTTAAATCTCATGGATGTCCAATTTTTGCAGCTTTTTGCTACATGAGGTAATCTATCAAATATTAACACTAAATATTAAAAAAATTGAAACAAACATTTAAATTCTAAAAATTGATTCAAAAGTTAAGGGGAGTCAACCCCTCTGCCCCCTCTGGCTACGCCTATGATATGCAGTCAAAAATTTGTGTTCTGTATATTGTTTGTTTTTGTGTATGTAGGGTAGGGAACGGCTTAAGCACCCCAAGACCTTATTCCAAGCACGGGGTAAACGTTAACCTACAACGCTCATTTTTTGCAGTGTAGTGTAGTGAATGTAGTAAAGCACCATACTGCAAAAAATGAGCGTTGTAGGTTAACGTTTACCCGGTGCTTGGAATAAGGTCTTGGGGTGCTTAAGCCGTTCCCTATCCTATGTAGTAGGAAGCTAATTCAAGCTGGTCGACTAATTCCAATGCCGTCTATATAAGGTCTGGCCACAACAATATTAGTGAAATGAGCAAAATTCGCTCATGACACTAATACCACTGCACTTCTTGCGCACGCTACACAAAAGCTCGGGAGGTGCTACGTCATACTATTCATTTTTATTCGTTCACTCCATGATTGTTTATTGTATGCGCTAGAAAACTAATTTTTTCAACCGATACCAGTCTACCGATGATGGAAAATAGGCTCTACATCGCTACTCGATTGTCAAGTCTCAGCGTTTGAAAGTTTGTGTGGCAAAAATTCAATTACCTCAGTTACATTCACTATAAATGATCC
Source organism: Aedes japonicus (assembly GCA_034211315.2). NCBI lineage: Eukaryota > Metazoa > Arthropoda > Insecta > Diptera > Culicidae > Aedes > Aedes japonicus. The sequence continues at coordinate 131,485 of JASCZW010004502.1, forward strand.
ATGTTATCGGGAGGAAATGCTTCTGCTTAATAAATGGTATTTGTATCATGATTATTTCCACAATTCAGCATTTATAATAAACGTTTGAACCGATTTTTTTTTATCTGAACCTATGCCCACCAAAAGAAAGTTCAATAGTGTTACGTCATCACTCGTCGGCTCAACGATGTTTACTTTATTTTTGCTTCCAATACAAGCAAGCAGTGCGTTGCCACAGACCTTATATAGACGTCATTGGACTAAGTCGGAGGTTTTTTGAAAAATGGATCGTGTGTCGCGTAAACAAGACAAAAAACGATTACATAATGTAGAAGTACAAAGTTTACAACATTCTCAATAAAATTGGCCAACAAGGAGGAATGTGTAAGAAACTTAAATGATATTCCGTGAAAACAATTCAACATGTTTTGTTTTTAATTAATTTTTAGCAAAACAAAAGCGTTCTAAGAATCTTCGATACCCATAGGTTGACGAAGCTCTCTACATATGGTTTTTGTAGAAACGACAGCACCAATGACCGGTAAGTCAAGAAATGCTACAAGCTCAAGCAAAAAAAAAATCCAGATGGCTGGAATAGGGTAATTCGAAAACCGGGGTTCTGTAGAAACAATAACAAAACGCAACGGTAGCTTACTGAAAATTAGTGCCGAAAAATTGTTCAGCAATATTTTTGTTGTCGAACAATATAAAAAGGCTTTGCTGCACAGATTCGGGAGGAAGATTTGTCTCCTTGTCAAATGCTGACGAAAGTGGGGTGTTTTTCAAGAAACGCCAAATCAACAACGATTGAATCACATTCATGCAACGTGGATTCAACATGGATGGGTCGCTCCAATTAACATTAGTGTTGATTGAAAAGTCTCACAGACCTCGAGCACTTAAAAAGCTTAAGGATTTGCCTGTACACTACAGGGCATCCAAAAGCGCTTGGATGGCAAAGGAGCTCTTTAAAAAGTGTTTTTTGGGGAATTTGTCCCAAAAGTGACCACCTTTCTCAAGTCAAAAGGACTTCCCCTAAGAGCCGCCCTTGTGTTGGACAATTGAACCAGTTCATTAAAATGCAGATGAGTTGAAAACGACCGATGGATCAATTTTTACCATCCATTTATGCTTACTGGCAACCATGGACCATTTTGACTTTTAATCTACGCACATTCATACATCATCTAAAGCACATCAGCCAGAGGGGAATGAAACAGTGAGAAAACATACAATTGATTCCAGTATGTGATGCCAGATATAAATATAATCTTTCATGCGGTTATGAGTGTGTTTGAAGTGTGTCGGATTGTATTGTGGGTGCAGACACATGGTAACCGAGAGACATACCAGAAATCAAAAGTAGGTTCATTTTTATGTATACAACATTAAAAGAATATTCTTAAAAGGAGTATTCTAATATAAAAAGATACTATGAGGAAAACATATTTAAAAAAAAAAGAATTTGAAGAATCAATAAAAAAAATTAAAATAAAAAAAATATAAGAAGAAATTAAAACAGATGTAAGAAGGGCTGGAACACCCTGCTGGGTGAATAACATTGATTTGGTGTTAATTCTTTTATAGAAAAAAAGAAGCTAAAACAAAAATTCTTGGAAAAAAAATTTTGCTTCGATATAAGGTAACTTCGATATAACATAACGAAAATTAAAATTGAGTTACGTTATATCGAGGTATGACTGTAACATGTACCAAAACATTAAAAGTTCAATAGCTCTGTTAACTTTAAGATCTGCGTAGAACAATATTTTTTTTCAAATATCATCCTCTATCGCCCCTGAACATATTTGCTCTAAGAAACCGAAAACCCTGTATATAAAACTAAATTTATATCTGTCTGTTTGTCTGACCCTTATAGACTCGGAAAATCGGAAAACTTGTATGCAGGAGTTTTTAGTGCCGAGGAGGGTTCTTGTTATGGTTCAAAACTTCGTGGATCCGTGGATTAATTATATTAACGTCTCTTTAAACTGTACGTCTGCTGTAGACGTTTTAGTTAATTCGAGTCGGGTGGGGGGAGGTTTCTCATACAAATGAAACCCAAATTTCTGCAAAACTCGAGAACTAATCAAGCCAATGGAACCAAATTTGGCATGTTTAGGCAGGGTATTTGGGGTTTATCACAATGACTCGATCTAGAACACTAAAACCAATAAAAAAAAATTAAAAAAAAAACAAACTATTAAAGTAAATTGAAAAACCAGATGTAAGCAGGGTTGGAACACCCTGCTGGGTTCATAACATTGATAACATTTTAATTCTTTTATAGAAAAAAAGTTAAAGCAAAAATTCTTGGAAAAATGTTTGCTTCGATTTAACATAACTTCGATATAACGTAACGAAAATAAAAATTGAGTTACGTTATATCGAGGTATGACTGTAATTATTAGCCTCATGTAAGCCCTATATTGCAAGAATACCGAAACACATGACTAGCTGTTACTTGGGTACAATTTCTACAGTTCCTTATGGAATGTCCATAATCAAAAATCTGACTGCCAGGAGCATTTACCACGCCTTCTCGCATGGCAATAAATCTAAGTACCTATGTAAGACTCGAGATTGATTTCCCCTCCAATATAAAAGCCCACATTATATCCACCAAAAGACAGAGAGCAGTATGAATTCAAAGTCTTCCGCAATAATCACGTGATAACGCAATCAGGAAGATTGGCATATAAATTCGACTTACCGAGGTAACGGTGCTCTTCTCCACGCACCCGGGTGCCATCGCCAGATTGTTCCGCGGTGATATCGGCAGGGGGCGCGCATTGCAGACGATCGTCGCCGGGTCGGCATTGAACGATGTTTTGTACACGGAATCGCCTTGAAATTCCACTTCCGGTGGTTTGTAGCTTGATACCGGTTTGCACGGCTGACGCCTTGCTGGTTGAACGTAGCGCTGCAGAGAAAAGGGCACCGCGATTATCGACAAAATATGATTGGTAGATAAATACAAGGACGGATAAAATTGGCTTATCGCTTGAAACTTACCACTTTTTTTACCGGCGCACAGTCCGGCCGGCCACAGGAACAACCGCCGTAGCACCTCTGTTGTGGTATGTTGCCCTGTGACCGCTGCCTCGGAATGGCAGGATTACCGCCACAGCACTCGGCCATGGCTGGTTGGGAAATGCTGCCGGTGGCACACGGAGCTACGAAATCACATGGAAGTTCATCGTCAACATATCCGGCATTAAGATCTTCGCATGGCACTTCAACAGGTTCTACAATAGGTTCGGCGCAGACTTCAGATGTATAGTTGCTTCATTTGATTTATTTTTGCAGTTTCATGTTTGATTACAGTTGTTGAAATGGGATTTTTTTTTATTTGATCGATAAAAACTTCATTAGACGGAACAAAAAGCGAGGAGCGAGTACGCGAACGAAAGGAACATGACCTCGTGCAAATCCGTTGCAAGGTACTGAGCCCTATACCGAACGATATACAGATAAAGGATAATGTAACTTACCCAGTTTCGCAATTTTCCATTTGAATATTGAGTGGAGATTACTAATCGAAGCCAGGGAATGAGTATATAGCACTTTCGTGAGCAGAGAGGCAGCTGAATGGGCCGTGAGGAGGAAATTCCGGAACTAGTAATTTCGAACACCAATTCGTTGGGCGAACCAATTTGCGCTACGCTACGCGTGACAGATTTGAAGACTTTCGTGTGAAAAATGATTTTCGACATCGATAGGCATTCGAGCTGGTTGCTGTGATGATTAGCCAAACAACGGTTTACTAGACTTTTCGTCGTTGTAAGCACATTGGAAAATACGTGTGCCTAGGTTAGGGGTTATGTTCCATGATAGAAACGACGACAACAACGTGACCTAAAAATGTCTGCCTCGCCCACATTCCCCTGCCCAGAAAATGTTTCGTTAAGGGTTGATTGCAATAAATATCTTTACACGACTGCACAAAGGGCTCCAGAAGCGCTTCGCTTCCGGATAGTGGATGAGACTATCCCACGAAGAAAGAGGAGAAGTAGCTCTACCGACCTCAATACGCTTTGCACCATGGGGTGGTGTGGCTGGCATGGGGCTATGAGCATGAAAAACTAACAATCCTGAGTAAACATAATAAGGCTACCTATGGCATAGCCGTGCAAAGTTAGCAGACGGCAATGTTGACGTCGGCGACGAAGGATTGTTATTTATTCATGTCGTCTTTTGGTACGCGGCACATGTTTCGAAAAACCATGTGTACATAAGTGCATTGCAGAAAACTGAGCTGTCCCTACAGGTTGGTATGAGCAAACATGTAAATAAAAAAAACACACGAGAAGTGGCAAATATGCAATTCAAATGATTATTCCAACCAAAATCGATTAATTTATTCGGGCTTCGTTTCATAACGACCGAAATAATTCGGTACTTCCTCGGAACGATATGAATTGCAAGGTCAGTGTTTGGCGTCCGGGCGAATGGGGCTGAATAATGGGTTATTATTATAATTTTTGTCCCACTTAGCTTCTAAGCATAATGACAATTTATAAATGGAAATAGAATGAAGTGAGTGATTTCAGTACTTGCCGAGTTTTCCATCAGATTTTTAAAATCTTTCATAGTTCTTTCACACCAAAATAGTTTTTATTTCGTTTATTTTTGATTTTTTTTGGCAAAGTAACCCAACCTGATTGTTCCGAAAATACAAGGACATTAGATCATAATTTGTTGGATTTGTTCCATGCAAATTAAGCGATTGAGCTATCATCTGATTACTAGTGACCAATTCCCCTTAAATTATTATTCTGGCAACTGGTTTCGCTTGACGGATTGTTTTCAGCGGTCCGGGACTATTTTTAATTTTAACAGTTGAGATATTTGACAACAAAAAGGCTATTAATTGCCGGGAACATCAACCATTTCACTGAAAATCAAATTTACTCTATACTATGAAATCTTTCGTTTAATTCATTTCCGCCATTTATGAAGCTGTGTGTATTCAAAAAAAACAATCGTGCATTATAGGAAAACAGTACAAAGAACTAGGGAAGCGGAACCTATCTTGAGCTCAATAAGCAGACCTCCAGTGGAAATCGTTGAATATGCACTGAATACCGAACACTGAGTACACAAGTTATTCACAATTTATTCGTGCACTTAGCGTTAACCGTTTAGCAACACGCAAAACATTCGATTCTGATAATTTTCTTCCAATTTAATACGGAAAAGTTGAAACTGCTATGTACCTATATTAATAATATAACGAAAAACATTAATTCCATCGGTGTACATATGTTAATCGTACTGATTTTAATCAAGAAAAAAATACAAACAAGTTAACGCTCTTCACTACTACACCCAAAAATGAAGTAGATCATTTGACAGCACTTCACGTGTGTTGGGTAGCATGCATATAACCAAGACAAAATGAAAGGGTTTGTTTGTTATTCTACCATGAGAATATTGACAACAAGACTCACCATAACGTTGGGCATAGAATGCTCTATGAATGATTGAAAACGCACACTAGCGTTGATGTGTATGCTATACAGTATGTGAGCAGTGCAACATCAAGCGATTACATCTATTGTAAACACGGTTCAGATTAGGTGCAAGCGAATTTAAATTATTGTGAAAATTTATCCCATAGTTTTCTAGTATTTTATCACGTATTCGTAAATTCTCGTGTGGCTAGTGAAGTGTGATTTTTATGGTTTGCGCAATTACGCACAAAAAATGTGTGAGGATATAGTGTAATTAAAGAGAAAACTTGGAGTCTGGCTCGAGTATATTCCCTAGTACGGTTAGATCAATACGACGAATTTGTAGTGCAAAGGTAAGAAATTGTGTCATTATTTTTACGAAATTTAAGTCTCCGATACGTTTTTGTAGCTTTTAATTATATTCAAGACCTAATTTCATTTGCCAGGATTATATATTCTTGGTTACTGTGTCCATTTATTGTAGAAATCAAACATATTTTAACGTTTGAAGTTGGATGACTGCAAAGAGTGATGAATATATGTACTATGATGAGTATAGGTTCCGCTTCCCTACGATAATTTTGTCGAAACAAGAAAAAATATACCTTTCGCTCGTGGTTACCGCCAGAGATGGCATTTCGCACTAATGTTACACCGGTGCGTGAAATTTCTACCTTCACAGACGATACAATCATAACTCACCTCAGATAAAGCAAAGTGCTCTTTTATTCGGTGAAAAATAGACAGAGTGAAAGTGTGCGCCTGTGATACCTGTAGGATTATCTGTAGTGAGTGAACCACACTCTCTTTTAAACGATCGCGCTCACGTGCTCTCATCTGTCTTCGCCCACGTGCTCTCGCCTGCGATCACTGCCGCGCACACTGGGGCGAGGACGCACCAGTGCTCTCTCTGTGATTCGCTGGTGCGATTGAAAGTTAAAACCGGTTAAAACATTGTCGGAGTTACAGAAAATGTCCGAAAAAAGGAAGCGGGAAGAAATATTATTCTTTCTTCCTTTGTTATGTAGCCTCAAATCGAATTTGCAATCACTGCTGTACGTTAGCAGAAGACGGGGGCGCAAGCGTCAGGGAATTTAACTGGATTCTGTGAATTTGAGAGCTCTTCTTCTCACTATAGAACGATCGAGTGTAGTGTGAATAAAAACCATTTTTCTTCAGTTGCATGCGCTACCCGCATTCAAACAGGGGGTGAATATAAACAAGAGGGAAGAGCTCTCGTTGAGATAGGAAGAGTGTGCGGAAAATTTAAAATCTCTCTCTACCACACTGAGGATTTGGACATTACTGGTTAACGCTGCATACATGTTTGACAAGTTCTGCTTTATCGACTTAAAATGTACCTAAAAAAAGGGCAACCGTGCACACTTAGATTTTTTTTTACAGAAATCTGTAATGTTTTACCGCTAATGGATCGTTCAGTTCCTCCATCACAAATGCTACCGAAATCCGTAAAATCGGATTACGGAACGTTCAAGCTGTTGAGAATTCGGTAAAACTTTACAGATTTCTGAAAAATAATCTAAGTGAGTGGGGATGGAGAGATGCCATAATGATCTTTGTTTAATGCTTCTGATTCGGATGTTGATCCAATTGGGAAGAACTGCTACTGAATGCATGATTCATCTCGCTAGACTGTGGTGATTCGTGGGAAGTAGAGAGATAAATTTTTTAACAGTTCAGAGAGCTTGTTTACAAGGTGTTGCGGGTTCTACACACCAATTTCACTGATTTCAAAAAGCTGAGATTTTACTGAATTTCAAACAGCTGAGTGTTCATTAAGCAGTTCAGTAAAAGTATTTTCACTGAACGAATGTCAAACTAGCCATGAACTCTCATTTGTCAAAAATTACTGAAAAACTCAGTAAGCGACAGGGAAGTTCAATAAAATTTACAGTTAAAAACTGTGAAATTGGAAGTACGATAGCTATAAAAAATGACTGAATACAGCATGAATCAATACCGACTATCGGTAATATATATAAAAAACATCAGTTAAAAATTTAGTTTGTTCCTGCTCGTAAGAATCCTAGAGAGTTTGAGCTATTTAGTGGAATACCTGTAACTAGAAATGAGAAGAAAGATTAGTATTTTCCATTTAATTCCAACTAGCTTTGCTTATCTTGACAGATACGCGTATTTCGTCTACAATGTGCAGACTTCTTCAGTGTTTCGTACTGATAACTCGACTGTAGGGTAAGAAAAAGCTTGGTAGATATTAATAACGGTTTTCTTCGACTCAGGAAGATAAGAACAAAATAAAAATATATATAATACGCATATCTGTCAAGATAAGCAAAGGTAGTTGGAATTAAATGGAAAATACTAATTTTTCTTCTCATTTCTAGCTGTTCTTAAGTTTAACTTAATATAGCGGGTGGTTTTTTTTAAATGAGCTGTATTCTCAAGTGTCCGAAGAGACCTGGTCTCAGGATTCCGATATAGTAGCTGCAATGCTTGGATTATGGGGATATAAAGGGTGTCCCCAGTTAATTTGCGTCACTTTCAATGAGCTGTAGCATTTCGCCCATTGAATAGATTTCAACGAAATTTTAAGTGAAATGACCCCAGCGTGTATTGTTTAGAGTTTTATTATGAAATGTTGTAGTTTCTAAAGGCCAGTATCGACCTAAAAAAGTAAAGAGAACAAAATTTTGTTCAATATTACCAAGCGGAATTTTGACAATTGATCTGCATGGAACGAAATGTCACCTTAACTTACGGAATAATTGAGCGGAACATTTTTCCGAAGACAGCTCCCATTAGTTTGCGTGGAAACCTTACAAATTCCTATTATATATTTCGCACTTTTCAGGTGGATACTGCTGCAGAAATTTATTTTCGGTTTTTTACTTTTCCGTTTCAGTAAACGGAATTTAACATGGGTTTGGGATAGAAAAAGGAACACGATACCGACCTTAAAATGGAGTCGAAGGAACAGCAAGTGTGCGAGAACATTTTGCACACGCACCTCGACAACCCACTTCTTTCGCACCGAGCCATCGGAAAGATGTTGAAAATTCACCAGTCTACAGTGTCTCGTGTCATAAACCGTTTCGGGGAACGTTTAACTGTCGATCAGAAGTGAGTAGAAGAAAAAGTTTTCCGTAATGTGTGAAGGATCACAAGCGAGTGGTTGCTGCCTTTAAACGCGAACCCTACTGTCCCGTTCGGGATGTCGCGAGCTGCAAAAACAGAATAGGACAGCTAAAACACGTGCGCGTAACACACAAATGTTGACGAAACCACACTGCTGCAGCATGGACGATGAAACATACGTGAAAGCGGACTTTAAACAAATTCCCGGCAACCAGTATGTGACTGCGAAAGACAATTTCGATGTTCCAGAGTCTCTCAGAAAACAGCAAGCGTCTAATTTCCCCAAGAAATTCATGATTTGGCAGGGGATTTGTTCGTGTGGTAAATGGAGCAAGCCTTTCGTGACAACTTCAACTGTAAATGGTCAAGTATACATGAATGAATGCCTGCGTTTCTCAAAACACACACCGTTCCTACATTTTTTTTGGCCGGACCTAGCCTCTTGTCACTATTCCATGGATGTTCTGGAGTGGTACAGGACGAATGGTGTCAATTTCTTGCCGAAGGATCTTAATCCCCCAAACTCTTCAATTGCGGCCAATTGAAAAATATTGGGCTATAATGAAGGGCGAGCTTTGTTAGCATCCTAAAGTTGTCAGTACAGAACAGAAAATGTTGAAGTCATGGTTGAAAGCGGAAAAAAATGTCGGTTCAAGCGTTGTAAAAAATCTAATGCGTGGAATTAAGAAGAAAGTTCGGGCTTTTGGATTTGGTAAAGAAATACAGTGAAATAAAAAAACAATCTAACTGTGGACACCCTTTACATGAATTGCTCATATTCGATATAAGTTTTCTGAAGGAGTGTTTTATGATATTATTCAATGCGACATTTGAGCCATTCAAGAATTGTGGAGTGAGAGGATTACTTCCACGACGGTTGTTGTAAAAAGTAGCGTCCGATATTTTGCAAGTTTTGGTAGTTTTAGACTACCACCAATTCAATGTGTGGTGCTTTTAGTATGTGTAAGGAAATGCAAGTAAGAAAGTGTAATAGGGTAACGGGATGTAATGTTAGCCTAGCTCCTTGATTCGGCCTATGTACCAAATATGTCATTATTTCTTCGATAATCAACAAAATCATGTTGCTATCAGCATGATCGATTTATTTCAAAGCAATTGAGACATAATTAATCAATTTCAAGTAGTTCACTTCTGCGTAGTTTTCGATTTCCATGACTTTTAAGACACCACGACTTCACTGGTTAAGCTGAACAGATTATCTATACGATCTTCGGATGATCTAAATTTGCCGAAATTGAACCTATAAGCCGAGCAATGCAGCCAAGATGTACAGAATATACCCAGACAACCAAAATGCACGTATATTGAAAGTTGTCTTTATGATAAACAAACTTATATGTAAGTAAACAAATCGTATAGAATGCAAAAAATATAGCTTATACGTGCAAAAGTGGAGGCCATATACGTGCAAATTCCATTGTTTTCTTAAACGAGTTGGTTTGATATCGTATGCGATTGAATGTGTAATAACAAATTCGATTTTAAAAGCTTAGCGATGTTTATCCGATTTTTTGTGTGACGCAGTACGATGAATAAATGACACATCGTATATAAGTCGAAAATTTGCACTCTTTACGATTTAACGTAAACACAACACGATCAAGGCCACAATTAAATGCGATATTGAGTTAAAATATAGGAATATACGATACTATTTGAACACTGTTATACGACTTGTGGTTGTCTGGGTAGTCACATGTTATAAACTAACAGGTCACATTGGTAAAATAACAATGATTTAACAAGCAAACGGTGGACCCAATGTTAGGGACATATTTTTTTCTATGTTCCCAACTATGGCCTGTTGTATGAAAAGCGTAGTAAAAATGTTGTTATTGGTAACATTAACAATACAAAACATTATAATTCACTCTACACAGATTTTGTTCCTTTAATTTGTGTTAAGATGAGCCATATGACAACATTCAACCGGAACTCAGAATGTCTGAGTTCCGGTTGAATGTTGTCATATGGCTCATCTTAACACAAATTAAAGGAACAAAATCTGTGTAGAGTGAATTATAATGTTTTGATTGTCGAATGACCGCTAAATCATATGTACAAATCACTTAAGTGTTTCTAAGCAGTTTAAGTATAGTTTGATTTGTGGAATTGTTTGTTGGGTAGAGCGAATATAGCTGGGACAACTTGAATCACAAAATCAGGAAGACCCCCGTACAAAGATTGCATTTTATAAAATATCAATTCAATGGGACGAACTTGCATCCATGAATAGACCCAATTTGGTACCCCTAAACCGACATTACATCCATATCCTTCGATAGTTTCTGACTTTATAAAATGAGTTGTGTAACTTTTCGTGATACATACTACCAGATGGCTTATTAAACATATCATAGGAAGTGTATAGCTAGTTAAATTTTGTTTCCTGCTCAAATACTTTATGAGTTACAATGAAAAATGTAATCGATTTTTGCATATTAGGCTGATTCAAGGGACATATACCCTAATATGGTCGTGACTTAAGTTTCTTTGTAGAAAAGAGCTCTCAACTGCCATATTTTTTTCTCGGCTCCGAGGACCGTATTGGGTCATGAGCATCGGTGCTGCAATAAGGTGCGGTGCCAGTGGAAGTGGAAGTGAGGAATGCTGGAGTACAACCGGTGATGCGGGGAATGTCATTGAAGTGGTCAAAAGGATTCAGCTAAGTATTATGTAGCAAATTCAAACTGTGTTCAGCTCTTCAAGTACACACTTAGACAATATGAATTTCAAACGAGACGTAATTCATGTTTGCAAAAAGTCCGGGAACGTGAATGAAGAGTTCGTGTAAAATTATGTCTCCTGAAACTGACACATATGCAATTCGACGAAAAATGTGTTTGATTGAATTTATTTTCTCATCTCTTTCAACTCATTCTTATGTGTTAAGGACATACACGACCGAGTCCTTTTCCAATATAAATTCTAGGTTAGAATAATTTTCACTTCAAGTGTTTGGAACTAAATATCACAGCTATACCGAAACAAAAAGAGTTCAAACTGCTAACCAAAGTATGCTCCAAAGGAGCAAGCATTTGCTGAAAATATCATGCACGAAGTCTTAATAATATTTGAGATTTGTGCTCAGCAAATCGCGAAGTGAGAGGGATTCGGTCGTGTATGTCCTTAAAGTACGCTTGCATGTGTCGGTCTCAAGGGACAATAATTTACATGATATTGTGGTAGTGTATAAACAGATGTCCACCGTTTGTCTCTGGTTGGTTACAACAGTGTTTTCCACGCAACTTTATGTGCGAAAAATACTCGATTGAAATTACATTGATATAAAATGCAACCTTAATCAACTCCCACCGTTTTGAACACCTACCTATGCAGCGTCTTCCAAGCACGCCCGGAAACGCGTATTTGTGTGTGTGAGTGAGCGTATGACTTTGTGTCAATGCATCCCTCTTCTCTTTCCAGAAAGTGAGTAACGGCGCTATAACCGTAAGCCATAAAAGGATAGGGCAAGAGTTAGTTCTCATGTCCCGACCGACAGACAAGCTCTCACGCAAGAACATCCTGAATACAAGTAGGAAACGCCTGCGCAGAAAACTTTCAACGAAGGAGTGCATTAACTTTCTTAGCTGCATCACTCCCAACAACCTTGATACACATAAATATACATATGATTTCTCGCCAAGGAAAGCTTCCTGCACAATCCCATCCAAATTCCAACTCCAGATGTCTATGAAGGTAGCACGAGTTCTCAGCATCTTCTTAAGTAGACATCTAATCAACACTTCCTTCCCATCCCTTGCTTGCCATAAGGACCTGACAAGATGTTGTGCAAAGAGATCGATGGATGAAGAGCCTGTCACACCCAAGGCAGCTCTTCTGGCGCTTCCATCGTCTCTAAAATAGCCAACACAGCTGTCGTTTGTATGCACTCTGTTTTGATGCGCATATGGGAGAAGAACTCTCTCCTTTTTGGGTTTGTTTTTAATCGCAACGTCTGAGATCAGTCAATTACCGCTAGAAACTATCACCAAGCTATTAGTAGTACATGAGCGCGTACCCACACGTTACTTTTGCCTGTTTAGGATGCGGATTCGTCCGTACCTCGACCTACCCCGCAGTGGGATGTTAGGCAAAGGTAACGTCCTTGGTTCGAGTACTACTTTACCCATGCCCTTTCGCTAAATTTTCAATACTTTTATTCTATTTCCAACCTACCGTACACTGACGGATCTTTTAACACTTTCTCTTCATATCTTTCATTCTAGCAAACATTACTGTATACTCTTGGTGCCTCATGGTGATGAGTGAACATCTCCTTCTACATCATAATCGTTGCTCCACGTACGGAGAAACAAAACATAATAATTAGAGTATGTTAATTCTTTACTTATGAACAACGAAGATTGGATGAAAAAAACATACAACTTCGAGTATAACGAATTCAGTTTAATAATTTTTAGAATGCTTAGATGTCCTATTAGATCACCATCAAAGAGGTTCACAGATCTTTCAATCCTCAGAGCGCTCTTTTCAGCTTCTAGTTGGACGATTTGATGCAATAGTAGTATGTATAGTAAAGCATCAAGTGTTTTCGATGGTGTACTTTTCATTGCACTAGCGATTGAAAAAGTTGCTAGTCTTTGGAGTCTTTCTAACTTTCTCTGAGCAACTCTCTCTTTCGTTTTTGGCCACCAGATCAATGAAACGTAGGTAATCCGGGCTCTCACAATTACCTAGTAAATCCAATGAAGCATTTTCGGCTTCAGTCCCCATTGCTTCCCAAATGTTCTTTTGCTTATCCATAGAGCATTGGCAGTTTTGGCTATCGTCTGCTCTAGATGTGTATTCCAATTAAGTTTGTTGTCAAGGATTACTCCAAGGTATTTGACAGTATCTGAAAGTTCCAAAAGTGTACCTTTCAATGTTATATTTTCGAATGAGTATTTTCTCCTTCCTGGCACAATAGTTGTATTACACCACGATGAGACCAAATTTAAAGTAATTTTCATCTGCGAAGTCAACTATTTCGAAGTCTAGAGCTATCAGATTTTTGAGAAGATCATCAACTATTAAAGACCACAATAGAGATAGTAACACGCCTCCTTGCGGGTATTCTTCAATAGCGCTAACACTCATGAATGAGCTTATGAGGTTCTTTGATATTTTTCTTTTTGATAACATCTCTGTAATCCAATCAACAAGGCATTTGTCGAAATCACATTTCTTCATAGCTGTGATAATTGACTTATGAGATGTGTTATCGAATGCACCTTCGATATCAAGGAAAGTAGCTAGTGAAATTTATTTGGCTTCAAAAGATTTTTCTAGTTTTGTAACAACCGTGTGTAGTGCTTTTACTGATGATTTACCCTCCTGATATGCAAACTGATAGTTGTTCAGAGGAGTTTTAACCAGATATGATGACTTGATGTGTTCATCGACTATTTTTTCCATTGTTTTCAGAACGAAATGTAGTTTCAGTGTAGTTGTTGTATGTTACACATACACCTGTTAGGAAATATGTCAAGAGTTTTAGACTGCATGTTTTTAATTGATGTATGCTATGAAAAGAATGGTTCAGTTTTTTTTAGGAAAAGTGATCAAGTGAAGTGTTAATTTAAAATTTCCCTAGTTTTCCAATTACAATCATTCTACTAATACGCTCGTAAAAGTGCTTTTAAAAAAAAGTGAAGTAAAATCATACTTTATGAGGACTTTATTCCGAGAGTCGAAATGACCTGCCTCTTCTGGATAAATCAAATTGACAAACGTCACTTCGACTCTTGGAATAACCCTCTATGCCTAAGGAGTTGACTGAGCTAAGAAAACCCCGAATAAGTATTGACTATTTAATGGTAGATATTCAAATGTGATTTGAACAGAACAGGGATGGATCGCCTGTGCTAAAATGGAAATGAGAGCGTTAATGAATGATTATATATGACTGTATAATCATTCATTAACTCGATATAACGTAATCTGGATGTAACGTAACTCGATATAACGTAACTTTTACCTCGATATAACGGAACTTTTTTTCCCCTATTTTTTGTAGTTTATTGTTTGCGTGATTTATCTAACTGTATATTTTTTTTAAAATTATTTATAAATCTGTCCAGGCTCAATCGAATCAACTTCACAGAGCCAAGTTTTCATATTTATATACATCAGGTATCTTAGAAATAAAGTCCGGTCCATTTGAAATAAACAGCCCTTACACTTCGAGTGTCCTTCAACCTATTGCCAAACTATAAAATAAACCGCTAGCTATTTTTACATTTCAAGTCCACTGGTTGCCACATCTGAAGTGCAATTGAAATAAGATTATACTAGGATGGGAAGTACAATTGAAGTGAGAAAAGGGACTTGGCTTCTTCAATAGTACTTCAATTGTACCAACAATCAATATGCAACTAGCGATTTGAAATTGGTTCACTGTTGTAGAACCCCTTGGTCCAAAGTACACCTTGAAGTCAGCACCTTGTTATACATATTTGCGCCTTTGTTTTCATTTGCTGTGTTATTTTGACAGAAAATTTGAGAGTGTGTTCGTGTGAGTCCATTATAAGGGGCGCATTATTGAGCTTGGGACCGAGCTTGGGACCGATGTGCTAGTACTGACTGAGCCAAGAAAAAAATCGTTTTTGTATGGGACCTACTGGTCTTAGAGTTAGTCTATGATTGTACTAGGCTCCGCTATCTGCGAAGGTTTGGTAAAAAGTTGCTTGCGATGTTGCGAGCAATGCTTCAACATGGCTTGTATATGCCGGCAAACTGTTTTCTGTTTTCTGTGGATTGTTTGTTTTTGTGCATGTAGTAGGAAGCTAGCTGTTAAAACTTCTTTGTTAATGCACAACTTATAATTCGAGAAGTTCGACTAGGAGTTTTGATCTTGTACATAGTGTTTCTATGAGTAAAAATATGAAGAAGTACATAGTTCGGTCTGCATTTACCATCTATGCCATGAAATATGCAGAGGACAACATTCTCAAAAAAAAAAATAGCCAACAAGGAGGAATGTGCAAACAACTGATATTCCGTGAAGTCAATTAAACATGTTTTGTTTTTAATTTATAGCAAAACGAAAGCGTTTCGAGAATGCTCGATACCCACGAAGCTCTCTACATCTGTTTTTTTTTTTGTAAAAATGACGGCACCAACGACTGATAAGCCAGAAATACTACAAGTTCAAGCTAAAGAATCTCTTACCAGATGATTGGAACAGGGAACTCAAGTCGTGTTATCGTGGAAAAACACAGAACACAACGGTATTCGTTTACTGAAAATTGCTTCGATGTAGACGTAACTTCGATATAATGTAACGAAAATAAAAACAGAGTTACTTTACATCGAGACTGTAGTAACAATTATCGAAGCAAATCTTCATCACACTGAACATATTGTTGCATACAATTTACTTCTGTACGTTTGCATGATTTTCGTACGTAAAACACATCTTTATAAATTCATAATCTCGTTTCGATTAGCCAATCACTGTTGCTGTTAGGGAGGTGGGCTAAATAATTTGTTTGACTCCACATAAATGAAAAAGTGTCAAACACTTATGGTCAAAATCTGTGATTTCATGCCATAGCTTATTTCAACTACATTTCGTCTAACAATATTGACATATGTAACGCGTGACGATTTAGCTATAATAAATCGTGGAAAGTTGGATGACACGATATCTAGGCGGTTACAAACTGTGCTCAAGGAAGGAGCTAAATATCTTGGTGTTACTTCGGATAAAAACAAACAACAGAAATTTCCATCTAGACAAGGTTATCACTAAGGCAGCAAATGTCCCATGGGTATATAGTAAAGCAGTGGGTAAAACATGGGGACCATGACCAAAAACTGTCCATTGAATTTATTTTGCACCGCTTCCGAAACTACGTATGCTTCGCTTATATTGTGGCCTAAACTTAATGAGGTAACCACCAAGTGAAGCTTAGTAAACTACAGAGGCTTCCTATAGAAAGTTTGTGTCAGTGATGCTTGGTGGTAGAAGCAGCCGCAAACTTATTATTGCACAACCATATTTGGCATCGATCAAGTCGAAGGATTTTTGAGAACGGATCGTGTGTCAGCCAAGCGAAAAATGACTAGCTGCTGAAGCAGTACAAAGTCCAGGTCAGTTCCACTGTCTAAAGCCATGCAAAGGACAACTTTCAAAACAGAACTGATCAACTAGGAGGAATGTGTAAGAAACTAAATGATATTCCTGAAACAACATGTCTTGGCTTAATTAATAGCAAAACGAAAGCGTTCCAAGATTCCCATAGATACTCACAGGTTGACTGAAGTTTCTACATCTGGATTTTTGCAGAAATGCTAAAACTCATGCAAAAATCATCAACCAAATGGTTCGAATAGGGATCCGGAGCCGTGGTTATGTGGAAAAAAATTACAAAACCCAACGGCATTCGCTTTACTAAGAAAATCAATCTTTTTCAAAAGATCATCACAAGAACATATGTGAGAGAAACGCTACCCTAGCCAGCACACTTGTGGCAAATCAGTTAAAGTTACTTACATGCCCAACTCAATTAAGTCACAATCAAGTTACTGCAGCCAATAATGTCATTTTTGTGTTGTTTGGGAAATCAACATAGGTTGGATCACGTTCATGCGCTGGCGACAGCATGGATGGGTCGCCCAAATTGCCATTAATGTTGATTGAAAAGTCTCACAGACCTCGAGCATTCAAACACCTTTAGAGTTGCCTGTATACTACAAGGCATCCAAAAGTGCTTGGATAGCAAAGGAGCTCTTTAAAGAACAGTTTTTTGGGGAATTCATTACGGAAGTGACCACCTTTCTCAAGTCAAAAGGGCTACCCCTAAGAGCCGCTCATTACAATGCAGATGAGCTAAAAACTGCCGAAGCATCAATTTTTACCATCTTTCTCCCGCCGTTCTTCAACCGATGAATAAGAATATCATTCAAATGTTTAAGACGCGCTACAGGCATCTGATGATGCAGGAAATTCAAATTCGTGGAGGAGAATTTGACGAGTGCTTGAAGAAGATCAACGTAAAGGACTTAATCTTTTGGGTCGCTCAAGCGTGGGAGGTAGTTCCAGGACATTTCATATGATCGCGCACATAGTGGTCGAGAGATTTACCCCCTGGGTAGTCTGGAATAAGCTGAAATCAAAAGTTGGTTCACCTTTATTTATGCAACATTAAAACAATACCGGTAAAAATAATAAAGTAATATAAGATAAAAAGATAATATGAGAAAAAAAATATAAAAAAAAATTAAAAAAAATTGAAGAAACAATAGAAATTAAAATAAAAATTTATTGAAAGAAATTGAAAAAATATGTGTAAGAAGGGCTGGAACACCCTGCTAGGTGAGTAACATTGATTTTGCGTTAATTCTTTTAAAGAAAAAAAAGCTACAACAAAAAAAATATGCTTCGATATAACGTAACGAAAATAAAAATTGAGTTACGCTATATCGAGGTATGACTGTAATATTTCGCTGAAAAATCATATTTTCAATAGAATACATGAAACACTTCTAAATACATCTTACACGTTCGGTCTATCACCAATTAAGCAAAACAGATACTATCCCAGAAAGATATTTCAATTTCAGATCTTTTTTCGTAGCCATAACATTATCCCAGCTAAATCTGAAAAGCACCGACGATAAAAGGGAAAATTGCGAAACAACGCGCCAGTTGTTGAACAAACAATCCTATGTCGCTAAACCACGCTGTCTAGAATCTACTATAGCATAGCCGAAAACACGCCGAACCCTATTAGATATGCATACACTTTCACTCTCGGCTGACCTTATTCCAAAATAAAAATCGTTATGGCAGCACACCGATAGCACCACAATCAAATGCTATATTCCAGCGTCAATGGTTTTCTGCTTTAGAATTCGTAGGTTCAACACGCACAAGCACACCCGCCAGTCTGACCTTCACAAAAGCACTATTATTCTGTTTATACTCTTCTACCAAATATTTCATCTGCACCACTAATAAGGTCGTTTGTAATCTAACGATATAGTAAAAAAATAGCACAACTCATAATACACACATACAAAAAGGCGGAAGAACTACTGTCGCGAACCGACCAAACAAACCTTCTCTTCGATCGACGTCAAACCGTCAAAAGGAACTAACGTTTCTCCCGTTTTCGCGTCGATGTGAACCGCACGACCGATGAACACCGACTGAGCCTACCGTACTTGGGGTTGATCAGGCCGGCTCTCGTACCTGCTGACCTGGCTTCTGTTTAACCTCGCTCGCAAGTCTTAACAAACAACCAACGTATGACGCGACGTGACGAAAGCCCTGGAGTCACATTTTTATTTCAGATTCGGGAATCAACGAATTCTGAGTTAGGGTGGGTTGATGCCTGTTTCAACTTCTTGAAATTTTTAACGCATCCGTAGCGGACAACCACCACCACCACCCTCTCGCTCATCTATATTTCCGTTACAGAATAGAGAAGGTGAATGATACAGAGGGGGATGAGTCCACCTACATTGCGAACGGCAGGAACGGTTGGTTCTCAAAACTGCGCTCACTCGTGGTTGACGGTGCAGCATGGTTGAGTGATTTTTCAACCCCTAAAACTTAAATATCGCATGTGGATTGTGATACCTCTGCCTATGTTATTGTGCGATGTGATCTTATGGGAGAAGTTGTGTTTCGATTTTCGAATCGGCAAACATCGCTTATTGGTTGTTCAGTTGTTCGGAATTCTGAGGATGGAGGTATTCATGAGAAAAAAATTGTGTTTCGAATTCTAGTTATTTCTGTATAGATGTTAAAACATTTGAGATTTGGATCTTAGGGATGGCACTGTTTGGGAATCAACTTTTACATACCTACTATCTTTTTTATTGTTTTTAGAATACATGGTATGTGTCCCTTACCATGGCTATGCCTTATATTTAGCGGTGAAAAATATTTTTAATTGATTGTGTGATTGAATGAAAAAAACATTTCCCGGAAAAACTTTTCCGGGAATGTACCATTTTCCGAAAAGACCGTTTCTCGGATTTTTTTTGCATCAAGAATGTGGATTTACTATCTTATTCAATTGCAATCAATTACCTATCTTGAAAATTTGTCATCTCTATATGTCTGCACAATATAAATGAGGATGATGATTATGATTACGTAATAAAGGGTGTTCGGATCAAAATTTGGTCAACCAGTAATGTGTGTGAGTCGATCAGTTAATACAGAATACAGGAAAAATATTCAGCTAAGCTTCCTTTTTACCGAATGAGAATCGCCGGGTCTTTCATGTAACACCTACCATAAGATTTTGTACAGTCTCCTTGTCCACTTTATCCGCCGCAGAACACCAGTTTGCCTTGAACTGTTTCTCGCTCACAACAGCTTCTTATGGTTCCGCTTGACGATGGCTCAATATTTTTTGATTGGGCGGAGCTCTGGCGTGTTGGGAGGGTTTTTGTTCTTGGGCACCACTTGAACGTTGTTGGCAGCATACCACTACATGGCATTTTTCCGTAATGGCAAGATGCCGAATCCGGCGAAGATGGAACAACCCAGGAGAGCAGTAGACGTTTTCGTCGACACTCGCTCAGATAACTTTCTGGTTGACGGTTCCGGTTGCAATGTAAACTATGCTCTTCAAGCCACAGGTACAGATGGCCTGCCACACCAGATGTTTCTTCGCGAACTTTGACGATAATATCTGCCACCTTTTCCCGCCCGGTTGCCGTATAATATTCCTGTCCAGGAAGCTGTTTAAAGACTGCCTTGACGTAAGTTTCATCGTCCTGTACCACGCAAATCAACTTCGTCAGCATCGTCGTGTAAAACTTTCGCGATCGTCCTTTGGCCGACGTTTTTTGTTTATCGTCGCGATTTGGAGTCACCACTTTCTTCGTAAGTCGACAGTTCAGCTCGTTTTTGGCTCTATCCAAGGTTGAAGGCGCCACTCCCAGCTTGTTCGCGACATCTCGGACGGAGAGGTTGAGGTTTCGCTCGAAACAGCGGGCATCTCTTTTTTTTATCGTCGTTGTGGCCTCCGCCTGAAAGTTCTGCAAAAAATCACCGAATACTGTAAACTTTTCTAAATAATGTAGCTGAATATTTCTCCTATATATTAATTCTGTATTAACTGAACTTGAAAAAGAAAAACAATTTGACTTATTAATAAGCTTCTGATCGACTCACACACATTACTGCTTGCCCAAATTTCTGACCGGAACACCCTTTAGTCCTGGATAAGCTGGCTTCTGAATAGATCTTTCCAAATATCAAAGTTAAAATTTAAATAAAAGATATTATGTTGACAAGTTGGTTAAATTCTTATTTATACTGTTCTAGTCACATTACATAAATAGCAATTGGAATGATCGAAGAGGGAAAAGGTGAGGTAGATATTAAGTATATTTGTTTTTGACTCAGGATAGGTTAAGGACAGTATCAAACTAAAAAGTAAAGAGGTAACGGAGTTTTGTTGAATATTACCAAGCGGAATTTTGACAATTGATCTGTATGGAACGAAATGTCACCTTCACTTACGGAATAATCGAGAGGGACATTTTTCCGAAAGTAAAAGTGACAGCTCCGCAATTTTATTTTTCGTTCTTTTCAGGTGGATACTGCTACAGAAATTTCTTTTCGATTCTTTACTTTTCCGTTTCAGTGAATGGAATTTTGAAAAAGTTGTGCTGCGAACGCCTGATACCGAAATTTAGGTAAAAAATAAAAGCCGTAGGTAAATGTTTTGGTATTTGGAAAACAATATTTTGGTATACGGCAGGCAGCGAAAGTTTTCTTTCACTCGAGTATTAGTACACGACACTGAAGAAGTCTGCACATTGTAGACGAAATCGCGTATCTGTAAAGAAATTTTCCAGAATCGAGGATTGTTATTCTATTTTTTATTTTGAGGATTCTCTGAGCTTTGGAAAAAAAAATCTCGTAACACTTCATTGACATATCGATGAACTTCGAAATGTTTGTTTTGACTTCATTGAACTGAGAAGTTTTCTCACCGTTCAAATGAGGTGAATGTAGACCAAGGAATTTCAATTCCTATATGAGTTTGCGTCATAGCACGTGCTGTTACTCATTTAAAACCAGAATGCCGTCCGCTTGACTTCTTCAGATGCTATTTGCTAAAATTCTGGAAAGTTTCCGTCATGGACTTCTGGCAGCCCCTCCTGATTTTCTTGAAAATTACATTCTTACAACCAAACTTTACCTTGCAGAAACATTTGGTAAGTTATTTCTGAACTTAGTTAGTTTCGAAACATTTGATCAATCCTGAACGGCGAGGAAAAGATCTCTCCGAATTTCTTGGTAACTTTGTTATGTTTCTCGAAATTTTCCTTCCTTCCGGAGAATTCTTCTTCTGAATTGCAGGTTAGTTTTTCCTGAGTTTCAGGGCAGTTTGTTCCTGAATTTCTTAGAAATGTCTGCCTGGTAGTTCAACTAGGAAGTAATACCTATACTCCTGGAAAGTTTCTTCCCAATTTTCTGAGAAGTATCTATCAGTTCTTCTGGGAAGTCCTGAATTTCGACAAAGCTCTCATTCTGAAATTCTGGAATGTTCCATTTCTTACCTTCAGGAAACGTCTGGATAGTTCCATTGGAAAGCTTCCTTGGAACTTTTGGGAAGCCCTCTCTTGAACTTATATCTGTGTGATAATCTTTTGGTCCTGAAATCGGGTGAATTTTTTTTCCTAAGTTAATTTTTTTTCTATACTTGTGGTAAGCCCCATCTTGAAATCCGAGGAATACTTAACCTGAAACTTTGGGAAAATCTCCAGAAATTATAGAAAAAATTCATTTAAATTTGTTGGATTGGATTTTCTAAACAGTTGCGAAGTTTTCTCCTGAACTTCGGGAGAGTTTGTTTCTGAATTTTTGAGAAATCTAGTTCTCAAACTACTAGGAAGTACCACACTTAGCTTCTGGAAAGTTTCTCTCTGTTTTTTGAGAGGTTTCTTCTGGGAAGTTCCAAATTAACTTTTGAAAGTTTCTTCCGGAGCTTTTGAGAAGTCCATTCCTAAACTTTAGAGAAATTCTCTCCTGAACTTCTAGGAAGTATCAGCCTGAGCTTTGTGGAAGTTTGTTTATTATTTTATGAGAAATTATAGGTCGTGCCTCACTGGATAGTTTCTTCCTGAACTTCATGGATTCTACCATTTTGAATTTTCTCCAGAACCTCTGGAAAGTTCAAAACTTCTAATAAATCCTGTCCCTAAACTTCTACCTGGAGTTCTAAGAAGTCCTCTCCGAATTATCGGAGAAGTTCTCTCCCGAACTTCTGGAATATATGATCTTGAAATTTGCGGATGAATGGCATAAATCCTGAATATTTTGGGATATTCCTTCTTGATTATTAAGAAGTGCTTCATATACTTTTGAGAAGTTTCTGCCTGATCTTCACAGAAGTGTTTTATTCGAGGAAATCTCTTCCTGAACTTTTTCAATGTATCTTCCTGAAGTTTTGGGAAGCCTCCTTCTGAACTTTCTAGGATTTGCCCTAAATTCTGAATAATTTCTTTCTACTTTTTTAGAAATCTAGGATTAATTTCATAAACCACTTAACTCGAAGGTAAATTCTAAATCCCAAGTGCAAATGACTAAAAGCATGTGCTCAGAAGCACAGGAGAAAAAAAGTCAGAGTCTAAGATTAATGTCAAAAGTTTCTCCACTGGAGTGCAGGAGGACGGAGCCTGGAGGATGAACCATGAGCTCGCGCAGCTCGCTGGCTAACCTTGTATTGGTAAAGTGACGCATACACTGGGCAGAATATGTTACGAGAACTATCCTTCGAAAATATCGTTCGATGGGAATTCTGTTGGCGCAACGAGCCTAGATGGTTAGACCAAGTGGAGGAAGATCTAGGCGAGTACAAGATGCTCTAATGTAAGTCCGCTAAAATCACTGACTACACACATAATATCCTACTTCAAATTCATCAACTGTACACAATTTTCTAGCTCAAGGAAGTGTCATCGAAAATTACTGCATTAGCAGTGAGCAAAAAACAGTAACATATTTTAATTGATGATTATTATTGATTTGCTTCTGATTCTCAGAACTAATACAACTGATTGTAGAACGTAGTTGGTCTATTGAGGATTGCATGCTTTTGTGTAACTGTAAATGTGATGTAGTACATAAGTTGAACTAAATCATTGCATCGTTTTTTTTGTATCTTCTATTGCACATGCCTGACTGTTACTGGTTTCTATAGAGTTTATTTCCTATGGTGTTCTACCTAACTACGGAAATGTGTCTAGCCTATATCAGTGACTATTTATCATTTTGCTGTTTCTGATCGAAAATTTAAACTACTTTTGGACCAACCGGGTTCGTTAATCGTTAATCTGTTTTTTTTTCTCTAATCCGAATAATTCTTGTTTTGGTCAAATTCCGAAATATGAACTGATTCCAAACTTAGGTGTATATTTTCGTTCCTGGTTTAGCAGTAATGCAATTTATTAAATAAGACTAGCGACGTTTAATTTGATTCATAACCTCTTTTGTATTTGCTGCCATGTGCCACATTGAAATGTTTTACTCCAGTTAAATCTCGCTAACGGATTTAGTAACTTCTTTCCGGGTGCGTTAAAGAAGAATTGAGATGAAATTGATCCTCTGCATAACAGCTTATTTACATAAGGTTGCAAGCATAAATAAAGATTTTCTTCAGGGCTGTACTATTTTAAAACTTAAAAATGGGTTAACGTCGTTAGACATTTGCATGGTTCACTGTCAGCAAAATGGTTGTACACTAATTAACTTTATTTTTCTTATAATTTGATTGATAAATACATACAGCTTTTTTTACTATTTAATATATATAATTTATAACGTTCTTTTTCATTACCTCGATTACATACAAACAAGAAGTGTTCCCAGAACATTGTTTCACCTATATGATTCGCTTCGGTTAGTCACTATTTTCTTTGCTTCTTCTGTTATTAGTTTCAAACTTACTATTTTCGTGTTTTTTTAATTCGGTGTTGCTCGTTACTTAGGTTCGTGGATATATTTCTTTCTAACACCAGGAGAAGAAGGCTCTTGTTTTGGAAGCGCTGTTGGAATGAGAAAAATCGAGCCGAACCGGGGTTCACCTTTGATCTGCGAGTTTTGGAGAGAGAAGAGAAATAGTTTAGTTGTGAAATGTATGTCAGCTTTGGTTGAAGATATTTCCTAAACAATAATTAGTAAACAAAACTTGTTTCGGTCTATTTTAATCAGTTGTTTTAACAATATATTTAAGTAATTCTGGAATTGTGTTGATTTTTACAGGATAATAACAGGCGATGCACAAAATGGCTAAGTAAGCGGAACGAAAAAATCAAACGTGTAACGCAGAAGTGAGATTGAAATCGTCGTTAATTCCATACAGTTTAAAAAAAATAGCTAGAAAGTAATTATCAATTTCGGTTTTAGATACCACGATGTTTAACCTCACTTAAGCTTTACTTGGATTTCTCAAAGAAAGTTAAAAAACTGGAATCAGTTCTCTTTTTGCTTTCGATTGGGACGGTTGATCGTTTTGTTCTTTCTCGCGGCAGTCTTATTCTCTACGGAATTTTAATCAATTTGCACTGTTTTTGTTTCATCAGCGTTGTCGCTTTTGTTGTAGCAGCAATTTGTGAGTTGAAAAATACTCTGCGACTTGAGGCTCGCCCACAATATATACGTCAACGGAACGAAAATGTGACAGAAAATCTATGGGAAAACTTTCAAATTCACGGAAACGCATCCGCAACGTATCCATTGTCAGCCATTACCTTCGGCAATAGAGCGCATAAACCAGCCATAGGCGAAGTGCTTTACTTCGTTGAAGGCTTGAATAGATCATTGCACCGAATGTATTAACCTCACTTTTTGACAGTTCAGGAGCTTGTTTACAAGGTGTTAGAATTTGAACCGCTCAATCGAAAATTTTCATTAGCTTTTTTCCGGACTCTGTGCGATAAGATTTGGGAAACGATGTTCAAATAAGCACTGGTGTCTGTTTCCTGCCGTTTTACTTCAACCGTAATAAATTTAGAGCACAAAATCTCAAACCGATCTCACCGAAAATATTCTAAGTCCAAGTAAAACAAGCTCCTGAACTGTCAAAACTGCATTGATGACGCCATCGTGCAATGATCTATGCGGAGCTTACGCTCACATGCACATGCCCACGATCATATCGTCGACGATTTTGACCAGGAGATCGTTATCGTGTTGTCGAAACGAATTCGCGTAAAAGCGTTGTGCGGTAGAGGTTTTCGGCGGAGCTAGGCATTACCGTCTACACTGGTATGCGTGGATAGGGGCTATTCATAAACCACGTAGACTTTTATGGGGGAGTTGACCAAAGTCTCCGCTCAAAAATATGTATGGATAAAAATTTACAAGGGGGGGGGTTGAGGGGTCTGAGATCTTCAAAAATGAGTCTACGTGGTTTATGAACAGGTCCATATGAAGCAGGAAATCCCGACCCATGGCGCAAATTCAATGTACGCTATTTTTTTTTATTTTTCAAACCAATTGGGCTGAAATTTTCTGACTTTTGATATTTTATGGAATTCTTCATTTTTTTTTTACCATACTGGTCTCTTAGGGAGGCCCTGCGGAATCCGAGTTCCTCCGGGAAAGTGGCCATATTCAAATCATTTCTAAGACCTGGCGTGCGACACATCAAACTTCAGGTTTTTGCAAAACTAGGTCACGAGAAGACGTTTTGAGAATTTCTCATACTGGTCACATGGGAAGGCTCTGAGTTTCACCGGGAAAGTGAAAATTTTCAAATCTTCAACCGCAAAACCACAATATTTGTTTTGACATAAGTTCTTCTTACTATGGTAGGTAGTCTCGGTTAGCGGTCCTACTCCAACTAAACAACTACTTTTTACAGAAGGATACTGTCGAGCTGGAAAAGACACGCAAATTTTAGTGCACCAAAGCGTAACGAAATTCAGAAAAAGAGTACGAAGAGGACGGACGCATTACAAAAGTGGAGGCGAGGTCTACTTTTTTCAATCTATCCATACGAGCATAAGCAGTACGATAAAGTTTCCTGAAAACGATTTGGTTAGATATATGGTAAGAAATTCAAAGCATAACCTCCCAAAACAAAGTTTTGCAAAATCATGAGGTTTGATATGTCGCAATCCAGGTTTTGGAAAAGATTTGAATATGGCATTCTATCGAATTCCGCAGGCCCTCCCTAAGTGGCCAGTTTGGTCATCCTCAGAATCCTCTCCGAAGACTTAGTTTTGCAAAATCATGAAGTTTGATATGTCGCAAGTCAGGGTTTAGAAAAGATTTGAATATGGCCACTTTCCCGGAGGAATTCGGCAGGGCCTCCTTAAGTGGCCAGTATGGTCAAACATCCTCAGAATGTCCTCCAAAGACCAAGGTTTGCAAAATCATGAAGTTTGATATGTCGCAAACCAGGTTATGGAAAAGATTTGAACATGACCATTTTTCCGGAGGAACACGGATTCCGCATGGCTTCTTTTGCCAGTATTGCCAGAAAATCTGCAAAATATCTTTTGATGACCTAGTTATGCTTAATCATGAAGTTAGATGCGCCGCATGCCATGTTGCCTGGACAGGTACTTACCCCAGTACTCTCACCTTGGAATCCGAAACTACGGAAATTATCGGAATAGCCAGTACAGATCTATAAACAAGTATAATTTTATGATCTAGTGCAAAAAGCCGCATCAAAATCCGATAGCTTACGATGGAGTTTCATCAATTTTAAATTTTATTTTTTCTGTTTCAGAGGAGTTGGGGACGTACGTGTTACAAAAAAAGTAACAGGCCAATATTGACCCGAATTTCAACCCTACGTAGAATTTCAATGTTCAAAGACGACAACTTTCCAAAGCTTTGTTTGGCAAAGATCGACTGCAACGCCATCTCTGTGGCAATATCTGGAACTAATTTATATAATGTCTAAATATATGACATAATAACGAGAAACTATGCCGAAGATGGCAACTCTCTAGCACTTAATTTGGCAAAGAATATAGACTGCAGCGTCATCTCTGCAGCATGATCTGGAACTAATATGATAATGTCAAAAGATGACAAATGACATACTGAGAAACTTTTTCGAATACTGCAACTCTCTACAACTAGTCAGGAATGTTTTGTATGCAATTCTGTTCACGCATCGAAATCAGATTAGCCTTATCTTTGTAGCAGATTCCCGGTGGCCATTGTTAATGGAACCAGTTTTGTTTACCACCAATGCATTTATGATACCATTAACTTTGAAATAGGGCATAATCATTGTGCCTAGGTTGAAATTTCGTAATTCAAAAACGAGTTGAAATTCGGGTCAAAATTGACCCTAATGACTTATGGGTCAGTTTTTTTAGTACCCGAGGAAGGTTAATGAACGACAAAAACTATGCCTGTTGGGGCAGGATCGCGATTTCCAGTGAAATTTTTATTGGACAATAATCGGGTATTTGCTGTGAAGTTCGCTAAAGAAATATCTGACTGGTCACGATGTGCACGATTTATAGGAGAGGAGGAAGAACTAGTTTATCCTTTTATCCTGTCGCTGTTGATGATAATTATCCAACGTAACGACACATCGAAACATGCATAAGAGCACCGGGGAAGTGAATTAATCGACAACTAATCGCACATCGGGTTCGACTATCTGTTTTTTTGCAACAGGGACTGTCAACCAGGGCATTGACATGAACAAATGTCTGGAAAATTGTCTGCTGCCTTTCCTAAAGCAACACGTTTGTTCCAAACTGTTTTGGCCGTATTTGGCATCCTGCCATTACTGAAACAATGCCATGTATTGTTATGACGCCAACAACGTACAGATGGTGCTCAATCCACTCATTCGAAAAATATAAGACCATCGTCAAGCGGACCCAGAAAAAGACCCAAAAAACTGTTGGATGCTGCCCAAGCCACGGCATCAATGATCGAAATTAGACGGGAGGGGTAAGACTGGTTATAGAATAGTTCAGGGCACGCAAGTTTAAAAACGAAAACGCGGCCTCAGGCTGTTTCAACAGGCCTGTTGAAGTGGCGGACTTAGTCCGTGCTTTAACCTACCCCGCAGTGGGATGTTAGGCAAAAATGTCGTTGGTTCGAGTACCACTGTACACATGCCCTTTTCGCTCAATTTTCCTAAAACATCTGCTATGTTTCCGAGCCTGCCGCACACTAGCGGAACTATCAAAAACTTTCTCTTCATATCTTTCAATTCTAGCCAAAAACATTGTTGTTCGCTCTTGGTGCCTCATGGTGATGAGCGAACATCTCCTTCAACATCATAATCGTTACTCCTCGCACGGAGAATATATAAAATAACAATTAATGTATACCGATTACTATTTTCAACGCGGCTGTGCGAAATGGCTTTTATAGATCATCTTTCGCCGTCTAGGTCTAGGTATTGTGGTGGCATGGCAAAAAGCCTTCACCGTTCGGTAAAATAAGGAAACCCGCTAGTCGAGTACTGAGACCACAGGCGAAGCGAGAAAGAATTGAGTCAGACTTGAACCAGATGTTGGATAATTAATGGTCATTTGGCATAAAGGCCGTTCGGCATAATAACCATTTGGCATAAAATAAAGGAAAAAAAGAAAAATATAACGGTAATTTGGAACAAACACCATCTGGCATGTATATTGAAACATACAAGCTGCTTCAGGTTCAGTGGGTATAATTATAATTTGGTATAGCTTGAACATTCAAAATTCAATTGGTATAAAGGACGTTTGGCATTGGCACTGAACAGTCTGAGAAAGATTATTTGGATAGAAAATCTGTAAACAACATTTGACATACTGAAATACATTAGCATAAATACTAGAAAATAACATCAATTTCTAAGTAATTAACTTATTTAATTTGGCCTTAAGGTTTGGCCACATATATTTAAGTTTTAGAGAAAAAGATAGAAAACGAAAAAAAAAAATAAAAGCCTATGCCAATGATATTATGCCAATGACATTATGCCAAATGATCATTATGCCTAACGACCACTTGGATTCTATATTATTTTAAGAGTGCTGTGCCAAATGGTCATTATGCCAAATGAACACATAGCTCGAGTTATTGTTATGCCAAATGACTTTATGCTTAACAACTTTATGCCAAACGACCTTATGCCATATGGGCTTTCCACATCACGAATATAGTATACACACTTAAAATAAAAATATGTTATCGGTAACATTGATTGACGTAGTTGGTCAGTGAACTTGAAATATGCCAACGTAGATTGCGTCAACCTGACATCGCTTCTCCAGCTCATTGATCACAGTGTGGGTGTAAGTCATGAGATTCGACGTCGTTGACCGCTTTTTTACGAAGCCATGTTGATGGTCAGATATTGCAGGCTGCAGGGCAGGATACAGAATATCGTGCAATAAACTCTCAAAAACTTTCGCTAGGCAGTTCAAAATAGATATCGATCGATAGTTCTCCATGCAATGTGTGTTTCCAGCCTTGCGGATTGGAATAATTTATGCCAGCTTCCAAGCATCCGGAAATACTCCTCCGATCAAGGATCGGTTGAAAATCACTGCGACTGGAACAGACAGGCGTTATGATATCGGGACCAGGACCTTCAGATGAATCGACAGCGCTGAGAGCTTTCAGAATATTGTCATCACTGAAAGTGACTTCAGGAAGTCGAAGGTTATACGATGGAAGACTTTGCATTTATGGCATGGCAATCATAGCGGCTGAAGTCTCGATCATTACGCGGCAAGATGCCACCTGCAGGGTGGCCACACAATCTTAATATAAAAATTCCGCATTTTTCCCGACTTTTTCCCGCATTTTTGCCTTATTTTCCTGACTGTTAAGATGAGTTCAATATAAATTACTCGTAGCTAAATCTCTGAGCTCCCAGCCTTTTCCAGTTTGATTTACCACCAGACACTTTCCATTTATTTAAAATACGCCTTTTGTGCGACAGGATGAGCCAATTTTCAACAAATGTTGTTAAATTTGGTAGCTCCTTCTGGGTTCTAGCCAAAGTTTGTCCAAACCATTTTCTTTTCTCTGGAATCCGGCAAACAACGTCAGACGGCATTGAGCACAGCTGCCCAAATGCTTCTTTCACCATGTGTTAATGCACCCTTGCAAACGCAATTCGCCACCAAACATTCAATTCAGCTCACCTGACACAGATCTTCTAAGGGCATCTTCAACGGTGGTTCAAATCGTGGTTTGATTTATTTGTTAAGACCAAACGCAAAAACATCGCTGCATCGCTGGTGTTTGTAAATTTTGTTTTATACCGATCTATTTTGCATCATTTCAGAAATTATATAAGCTTCTAAGTTTCTTGCTGAACACAATCTTTAAAAATTTAATTTAATGAACTTCGGAATATCTATGAAGATTAGTGGAAATATCTATAATGAATATGCCGTAGTTGATTAAACTTCTCGGCATTTGAATAAAATAATTGGAAGTTTCCAGATAACTTTGCAAGTTTGCTCGCTGTCTTTCGAGAAGAGAAATGGTTGAACCTTAGAGAAGTTCATTGAATTGCCGAAAAAATTTATTGGAGTTCGAATGGATTAGGAACAACTTTCTGGAAAAGACAGGAGCTTAGAAATCAGATTTCGCTTTCCAGAAGTTGTTTTAACTTCCAGCAGGAACATATTCTGTGACAAAAAGCAGAATATCACACATATTTAAATAACTTACGAGAAACTAAAAAAAATCTTGAAGCCGTGGAATTTCTGTGGAATAGTTAGCATTACCGAGATGTTGTTAAACCGTACAAGAACTTTTTATGATCTCCAAGATTGTGAATAGGTGGAAATTCTATGAAATTGATTAAAAAGTAGTTGGTGTTCTTTATTCTCGTTTTGGTTGGGTTCGAAAAATGATCGAGTAGTAAGAAGTTTAAGTTCTTCTTAAAACTTAAATACCCTGAACTATTGGGATATTTTCAGGAACGATTGGAAAGTTTCTCGATCAGCTGAAAAGATCCCTGAAGTTCTGGAAGCTCTCCAAACTTATGGAAAAACCTTTTAATGTTTCCTAAACTTTTCGAATGCTCAAAAAATTCAGTTTCGTTCATCTGGGACGTTTTCTAAAATTCTAGAAAGTTCCCCGATCTTGGGGGAAATTTTCTGAAATTCTTGGAAGATCGCAGGACTATTGAGAAATTTCCTGAATTACTGAATCCCCTGAGCATCCGGGAGTTTTTTTCGAGCTTCTGGAAAGTTCCCTCAACTTCTGGGAAATTTTCTGAATTTCTGGGACGTTCTTTGAACGCCTTAGATGTTTGCTGACCTTTTGGAAAGTTTCCTGAACTTTGGGGGAGTTCCATGATCTTTGTGAGCATTTCTTGAAGTTCTGAGAAGTTTTTTGAATTCATGAGAAACTCTGAACTTCAAGGAAGTTTCTTGAACTCCTACATGTTCGCTGAACTTCAAAGAAGTTCTGTATATGTCTAGCAAGTTTCATGAAATTCTAAGAAGTTCACTAAACTGCCTGTAACCGCATATCAGTCCCATATTACTTTTTGACGTTTTTGAGTTATGTTGCGCAATTACCTTATTTTTATCATATTTTCTGAAAGCAATAAATAAAATTTATCTGTTAGTTACAAAAAATGTGAAAAAATATCAGGTCGGTTTGTCCCATTCCTTGAAAGTAACCGCTATGTCCCATAATTAAAGTAACCGCATATGAGTCCTGGTTTTAGATGTGGCACTAAAATAA